>BQNB010007131.1:79697-94685 GCA_026074375.1 Tanacetum coccineum | reverse complement strand
GACCCAAACACCCCCTTAATTTTAAAGAGGTCTTTTTAAGGCTGTTTTACAAAGATTTAAGCTAGGGTATTTCAAGACATATAAAAAACAACTAGTTTTAAGCAATATTAAGCAAACAGCAAACACAAATAAGCATTTCAATAAGCAAAAAGGAAATGAGCATTTTACAAGCAATAAAAGGCAGATTAACATACAACTTAAATGAAGGACTAAATAAGCATAAAACAAACACAAACAAGCATAAAGAACTTAAATAAGCAGCAATAAGCATACAATAAGTAGATGAATAGTAGAAATAAGCAAAATGTAAAAAGAGACTTACAAAGGGTCCTATGTTTTTGGCAAGTGAATAAGCTTTCAAAGCTTAAAATCCAATCTTAATGCTTACCATAAGCTCTAAACCAAGGTCATCCTTAATACACCTTACTCCTTGCTTGATTTCCTTTTTTTATGTATATTTTTTTTTATTTTTGAGTTTTTTTTGACAGAAAATTAAATAAGCTTTCAAACAGGTTTTTAATGGCTTAAAAACTTATCAAAGAGCTTATAAACAGTATTAAAAAGACAAGTTAAGCTTAATTGACAATATTTAAAGAAAACATGTAAATTGCATAAAATTAAAGTGCAAGAAATTTAAAGACATCAATGTAAATGACAGTAAATTAGGAGACAATATATTAAAGATGTACAAATTTTTAATATTACAAGTTGTTGCTTTTTACAAAAATTCGACTCCCGATTGTATGGCTACATTTGCCTACTATTTATACAAAAACTATGTCTTGATGGCTTCATTTGTTGTGCTTGTTGTGTTTTGTTTGTGAGGAGAAACCCTAGTCAATCTGAGCCATCCATCAATCTTGGTGCCCAATCCAATCACTCTTGACCCTTGATCCGTTTGTTGTTTTCCTTTGTCCAATGGGCATTCAGGGGATTGCCAAGGTGTACATAAGCCATGTGGGGCAGGGTTAAGAGATTTTTGTTGTCTGGTTGCACGTTAAGAGGTAGAAGACAAATGAACAGTACCTTCGGGGTTTTGGCGGGACTTGGGTTTTTATACTATGCTTTTGTTTGTGAGCAGGGTAGATGTTTAGAGTAATGGCAAGAATAGTCCCCCACTTTGTATTCGTTTATTGCTCAAAAGGTTCATGTGGTGATTACAAGGGTTTTTGGGGTTGGCAGAAAAGGTCCTTGAGGTATATATGAGTTATTATACGCATGGTCCTTGATGGGGGATACAACTTTGGAGGTATGGCAGAAATGGCCCTCAAAAATGTTTTGTTTGATTGCACAGTTAGTCCATGTGGTGACTAACAACCATTAAGGGTTATAGTTAGGCTTTGGGCTTATTTATAGTTTGTTTTTGGCCGAGTGGGTTTAAAAGGGAAAAATGGGCCTTTTTGGGATTATGGGCTTATAAGTCTTCATATTATGTTTAAATGGGCTGACCCGGCCCATTAGATGGGTACGGGTGGGCCCATTTAACATTTCTTCGGTTACGGCTTCGGTTTGACCTTTGACTTTTCACGCTTTTCTATTCCGTGCTCGGTTTTGTCCGTTTTTTGCTTGATTTTTCGTTCTTTTCTCGGATATCCGTTTCCTGCACAAGATAAGTGAAAACATACAAATACAAGGTATTTTTGGGTACTTTTTTTGTCATTTAAGTCTGGATTTAATGGAAAGAGGTATGTGTAATTAAGCACATACCAAAATCCCCCATACTAAACTATTGCGTGTCCTCACGCAATGCTATGAAGTAAGCACTTAGAAAACTAAGAATCTCGATCCCCCTCGACTAATAACCTCGAAAAGTAGCTAATTGTTCGTCAAGGGGAAATAAAGAATCAATAGCTTCGAAAAGCCCCGTTTTTACCATTTTTTATATTTACACTAGCTACCACTAATATTTTTGTATTTTTCATTTTTCTCATTTTTTGTACTTTTCATTTTAAGCAACTAGCTAACTTATTTGACTTTCGTTATTTTCATTTAGGATCATAGAACAAGATGCATTTCAATCCTAAAATGCCCCAAAAAGGATAAATTCATCGTTCTCGACTTTTCATTTATTCCAAACCAAGCTTAAAACAAAATCACTGCTAATTATGAGTTAAGATGCTAACACTACTCATATTTGCAACTTGTGAACTTTTCACTCCCGACAATTATTATATATTAGGTGAATGTGCCATTTCGAATTTCAACCATGGATAAACGTTTTGCAAAAATTCCATGCTTCACGTTCCACCCAAGAATAATGAGTTTGAAGGCGAGATCATCCCATGTAGCGACTTTCGTCTCGGCACATCCCAACCTTGCGGCTAAGTGACCAGGCTTTTGACACCTCACAGAGACTAGTATCGGGACTCATGGACCTTCGGTTTCAAAGACTCTTAGGTTTCTCGTTTATTCATAGTTTATTTAGAAAAACTTAAAATAAAATAGTCTTAGTTTAAAAGTATAATTAAATTTAAGAAAAAAACAATTTTCCCTATATTTATTAACTCATATTTTCTACACTTAATACGATAATTCATCTTTAAGGAGATCTTTGACCTTTTAGAAGGCTGCAACATCGGTTGTGAGCCGGCAAGATGCAGCAAACTTTTATCAGTCTCGAATTATTATTCTTACTATGGGCTTTCTTTAGAAGGCTGCAACATCGGTTGTGAGCCGGCAAGATGCAGCAAACTTTTATCAGCCCACAGTTTATAATTATTACTCATTCATTTTTTTTAGAGACATATAATTACCATGATATAGAGAAAATTTCGTTTTAGAGAATTTAAGTATAAATTTGAACTAAAATTATTGATATAGGGGGCATATAAAACTTCAAAATGTTGATTTAGTTTAATTGTAAAATATAGCAGTCATTATTAGTTTCTCCGGTTAGAAGCTTTATGGGAGAAAAGCCAAAATTACACCTGAGCTTCTTACGATTTCCAAATAATCCTTGTTTTGCATCCAAACTCATATTATACTCTATCATTTTTTCGTTCTCGCAAACCCTGGCGGATGCTTAGTCTAAAGGTTAAGGAACAAGTAGAGTCAACACACTCGATGAGTCCAAATTTATCTTATCTCTACCACAGAGGGAAAGTCAACAATTATGACAAAACACTTATTTTATTTTTGAATTTTTTTAAAATTTTTTCATTTTTTTTTGAAATTTTGGTGGTTTAAAAACGGTTATGCGAAAACAACGGGCTGCAATGCACAATCAATCGAACGATACCCCCTACTAGAATGAAAATTGTCCTCAATGTTTTACGAATTGTCTCTACGACAATCTAAGCGTTTATTAAGTATGCTTAAGTTAAACATTAGTCGAATAAGATTTGGATATCGGATTCCCAAAAATGATGCTGAGGATGTGAAGCTATTGTAGATCGAAGGACAAAACGCGTGAGCCTGAGAGGATTCAAAATCCTGGGACATCCAGGAAATACAACACAAAAAAAAAACATGGAAAAGGAAAAAGGCTAGCCTCCTCACCACACAACAAAAACACTCTTCTTCCATTAGCTACCATTACTTACTTCGACTAACTCTACGATGAGAATACTGAGGATAAGCACTCGCGGTTGCATCAACACACGCCAAGCGCTTGTTTTAGGTCATTAGCTTGAACCCGATCCCCATACTTGAGTTTGTTCCTCAGGGGTCGCTAAGTGGAGACTCGGAAACATTCCAAGGACTCGGATGTCCCCTCTTGGTAAGAGCAAGGATAAATATCTCCTCGGGCTTTCAAGGAAGGAATTTGATGTCTTTGGAAAGCTTTAGTGCCTCCGATGAGATAGTTTCGGGAGGGAGAAGAGAGGTATGAACTCTTTTAGAAGTGAGAATCCCGGGGTTGAAAACTTTTTCCTCATTTTTGGATGAAAACAAGAGTAAAATTTCTAGCCCGGGAACTTCTTTGTGGAAAGGAAGTTCATAAAGAGGAAGAGGAAGATTAAAAATCCTCAAGAATTAAAGAAGCATTAGTGGCCTTTTTAATTCTTAATCCGGTGTTGCACAGTTGCGTGCTTCAAAGAGGTTCTCTTTCGAATGAGTATACCGGATTAAATACCTTGTCCTCGTTGTTGGTTGAAGACAAAGCCTCAACCTCGGAAAATCCTCATAGAAAACCGAGTCATACTCGAGAAAAGGAAGGACATTATTTGATTCAGGAAGATCAAGTTCATCATTTTTTTAAATCAAGGTTTAGACTATTTGATTATCTTTCCTTGATGTCAATGGATCTCATATAAACATTTTCCATTTTAATGTTTTTTTCGGGAACATTTCCTGATCAAAAAGATTTATCATCGATAATCATACCCCCCCCCCCCATAATGGTGGGGATGAGTAATCAAGAGCATGTTCATCGGTGAACATCTCAGAAATGGTATCATCAAGAGAATTTTCATCAACCGAATCTTCGAGAATAGAATCCATATCCTTGATAGGATCATGGTTAAGCAAATACTCTAATTCTAGAAGATCGGATTCGGCATCAAAGGGAAGATCATCATTTCCTGGTGGAAATGTGATATGAGCGAGTTCATCGGCGAACTCCTCAAGAAAATAGTCGCTAGTCTCAGAAATGTGGAGACTAGGTGAAGAAGAGGTGGTACTGCCACTTAAAGAATTATGAAAAGGAGGGAGAAGAGATGAAGGATTACTATTTCCTAGGGGAAATGAATCACTTGCGAGATAAGCTTCAAATTCTTCCCAAATTAACTCACTTTCTTCGAGGGAGATAAGTGTGGGGGAAGAAGAAGAAGACTTGGTCTCGAGTTCCGAAATCGGAGTGGGATTGCCACTCAATTGATTGATAACTTCTGATGAAGTTAAGTCGGTATGAGAAGTGAGAGAAGAAGTGGGATTGCCACTTTGATGATTTGTTGCAAACAAATCTTCACGAATTTCCTCATGTGAAACATTGTAGATATCAATCATGTTGATTGATTCTTGATGAGGTTCGTTTGAATAGCTTGAAGTGTCATTTCTCATGTTCAAGATTAGTCTTTCATTACCGTCACGGAGAATCATTTTCTTCTCCTATGAACGTCACTCAAAGCATGAGCGGTCCGTAAAGAATGGTCTTCCCAACATGAGGGGGAACACGAGGATCGCTCTCCTAATCAACAATGTCATTCAGAGGGGAATGGAATCTTCTGCCAACCGGAATAAAGGACATCTCTTGCAATTCCTTTCGGACGTGCAATATATCATGGTTGCAAGTCAAGAGTCTTTGGGTGGAAATAAGCTCGGGGTAATCCTAACTCTTTCCACACCGAGAGTGTGGCTCAAGTTATGCAGCACCTTAGATCGGCTAAGGCTTTGCACTTGGGCTCATTAAACCACACAGAATGAGAATTTCCCGGGTCTCACCTAGCTTTTTAGGAAGCTTCTTTAGGATAACCGCGAAGCAATTTTCACTAACGGGTGTATTTGCCAATTCTATAAGCTTCTCCTTATTGGAAAGAAGACTCTTAAGCGTCTTTTGATATTTCGGGATAAGAATTAATGCATCGGCAAGAGTGATATTGATATGAAGTTGTTTAAACATTTGCCAAAATTTGTGAATTTGAACATCATCCTTTTCTTTTTGTTTCTCTTGGTACATTCTAGACGGATAAGGGATATTCGGGTGACGAGGATCCCTTTGATGAATCACAAAATTTCTTTGTTTAGCTTTTTGGACTAGAGGAGGTGGGACCTTGATGGTAAACTCACCATGTTCCGAGTCCGTGAAAGTCTCCTCTACACGTTCATCCTCCTCCGGATTAATGAATGGAGGAGGGATAGGAACGGAAGGTTCATCAAGAACAAGACCACTTCGAGTGGTAATGGCTTTCAATTCACCTTTTGGGTTAGCAACGGTGTTGCTAGGGAGAGATCCCGTACCCGATGAAGAAGCGGTATTCATTTTGATAAAGTTACCTAGCATACTTTTAAGCCTTTGATTCGAAGTAGCCAAGTTGTTCATTTGAGTTTGCATTGAATTGATCTTGTTTTCATTAATCCTAATGTAGTTTGTTAATTCTTGCGGTAAAGCAACCGGAGGTTGGGTATTAGGGGCTTGATAATTTTGAACCTGATTCTGATTATGATTAGCACCCTGGAAAAACTGATTTCTACCCTGATTGTTACTTTGGTTGTTTCCATGATTCCGGTTTTGGTAAGGCTGGACCTGGTTGTTTTGATTTTGACTGCTTCGGTTTTGATTTTGATTCACATTAAACCCTGGTGGTCCGAGATAATTGTCCGAACGATAGCTAAGCAGATTGCGGTTACCTTGAGGCTGGTAGGAATTACCACCTTGATTGTAGGCTCCCACAGCATATACGTTCTGATTTTGGCCAACGGTGGCTGGACAATCATTGTAAGAATGAGGACCACCACAAGTCTCGCAACTCGGTGTTACGACATTAACTTGTTGGTTTGTTTGGAGCATTCTTGTTAAGTTCCTATTCATTTCTTCCATTTGAAGCTTAAGGGACGCTATTTCTGGATTAGAAGAAGTGATAGAACTCGATGACTCATTCCGTTGAGCGGAAGTATCCCAATCATTGTGATGGGTGGTCATATTTTCGATGAGATCATAACACTCTTCGGGGCGCCTTTTCATAAAGGTCCCGCCGGCAGCTGCATTGATGGTATCACGATGCCTTAATGTTAGTCCGTTATAGAAGGTATCTATTTGAGTCACGGGTAACATGTTGTGGTTATGACATCGATCAGTTGAAAGCTTATAACGTTCCCAAGCTTCGAATAACGACTCATCGGGTCTTTGACGGAAATTTGTAATATCATTTCTCAACTTGGTCACCATAAAGGGTGGGAAGTATTTTTCGAGAAATATTTTTGCCATTTGGTCAAAAGAGTTGATAGAATTCCTTGGCAAATGATCAAACCATTCGGCGGCACGATCTTGCAAGGAGTAAGGGAAGAGATGTAGACGAAGGGCGTCATCGGAGACCCCATTCACTTTCATGCTTTGGGTGACATGCAAAAATTTGTCGAGATGCTTGTTGGCATCATCACCCGACCCGCGAAATGGACACGAATTTTGAACTTGTTGAATCATGTCATTCTTAAGTCCAAAAGTCGTTGCTTGAATTGCAACCGGAGCAATTGGTCCATCTCGACCATCTAAAGACGGTTGGCACAACTCCTCCATAGTCCGGAGGTCGGGAATTGGTAAACCACCTCCTCCGACGGGAGGTGGTCCGGCACCACCGGCTCCATTAGCGGCCATGTTAACTACGGGAGGATTATCAAAAGGTTCTTCAAGATTAAAAGGTTCAACAACTACCGGTGGGGCTTGTTGTTGATGACAGTTTTGATTACGAGACTGAGAACGAGTGCGCATGCACTTAAAGTATAAAAAGAAAATTTACACTATTTTTTTTTAGTTTTTTCAACAATTTTTTTTTCACAATCTATTTTAATTACGGACAACGAGATAAGACACTTAAACCTAATAATCAACAAGCTTCTCGGTAGCTCTTTAAAAGAATTAACTTTTAAAGGTGAGCCGTACGTCGCTAGTGACAAAAAAGGTAAGTTTTAAATCTTTGGTTCGGGAACTTATTAATGGATAATACTTCAGTTGAAAGTATTATATGTTGGTGTTCTTTTACCAACTTGATGATTTTTATTGATAATTAAGGACAATTTTTTTTATATTTTTGATTTTTCTTGATTTTTTTGGTTTTTATATATATAAATATACTAATAAAAGAAAATGAAAAATATTTTTGTATTTTTGTATTTTTATAAAGAAAATAACTCCACAAGGAAGGATCTTCAAAGCACTAATTGTCAAACTTCGAAACGACAAACGCTTTCACTCCTCCCCGGCAGTGGCACCAAAAATTGATTAGAGACGGATTACACCCTTTATATATATATATATAAATATAAATATATAAAAAGGATAAAAATCCACAAAATCAATGAAACCGGAAGTAGTATATGATGTTCCCGGGTCGTAGTCCCAACGAGGAGTGAATTGGAAAGTCGAGAGTCGGTTTGATATTTGATGTTTGAATGAAAAAAAGATTTAGACTTGGTTTTTCTAATTAAAATGTAAAAACAATTAAGGAAAACCTAAGAACGAAAGCTATAACGATTTAAACCTAAAACTTAGACGGGAAAGTAAAAACGCGAGTTAAAAGAAAAATTAAAGAATATTCTAAAACGGGAGCTTCAAAGTTTTTCTATTCTAAAATAACTAAATTAAAAACTAAACCCTATAATGATTATCAAAAACTAAACCCTAAATGATGTTTTAAAGTTTTTCTATTCTAAAATAACTAAATTAAAAGAAAAATTAAAGAAAATTCTAAAACGGGAGCTTCAAAGGTTGAAAAATGAAGAAAACGAGAACCGGGCCCGAAACCCGTTCTTTAAAAAGTGAAATGTTGCAAAAATGACCCTACGAAAGTAATTCTATTTTTCCTAAGTGCAAGATGATAAAAGAAAATTTTCTAAAAAAGAATTATATTTTTTTTGACTTTTTAATAATTTATTATGAATTAAAAACAATTTTAAAGAAAATAAATGATAAAAAATACTAAAAATAATGGGAAAAATCTGAAAAATGAAGAAAAGTAGATTAAGGGGTGCTGGATTCAGGAAAAATAAAAGCTAGAAAAGTGGGCTTATAAATAAGCTGAAACAGCTTATAGGCTTATGGGCTAAGAAAAGGCTTAAAGAAATAATGTGTGCAAACAATAGCGGATGAGCTATTGTAGCACAATTGGCAATGGGGTGTGAGTGTGGGGCGTTGGTATAAAGGGAGAGGTCCAGGGTTCGAGCCTGGGCCTCTTCTTTTTATAAAAACTTTTTTTTAAACTTGCAAAACTCAAAAAATAAGCAATATTAAAAAAGGTACTTTTTTACAAAACTTAAAATAAGCAGAAAAATAAGCAAAGAAAAGTGACAGTGTTAACTTTTTAAGCTAAGGGCTTACTTTAACTAAACTGTTGGCTTATAGGGGCAAAATAAGCAAAGGAAAAACACAAATAAGCAAACTCAGACAATAACTAACACCTAATAAGCAAGGAAAACTAAAGATAAGCAAAGAAAAGCAGGCTCATAAGCACTAAAAATCAAATAAGCTAAAAGGCACACACTGCATCACACACAGCCTGGGGACAGCTTTTAGGCTTAAAATTAAGCACCTAAATAGAACCTTATGGCTTAAGGGCATGCACTAGCTTAAAGAGGGGCTTAAGGCCTTCTAAAATCATCAAAAAGAATAAAGTTTGAAAATCAAATGAGCCAAGAAAAGGGCTTGTGAAAACAGCATACACTGACTTTGGCTATTTTTAGTTTTAAAAGGGCTATTAAGCAAACTTAAAATAAGCTTAAAATTCAAAACAAAGTTAAAACAGATGGAGAATAGCTCCTAATGAGCTTGTGCTCAAAAATTGAAAAGCTAAAAATAATTTAAACAATCTGATAATTGGTTTTGAAAAATGGACTTTAACTTGTGAAAAATGCTTGAAAATGGGTTGACAGATATGAACAAAACCAAAAGAAAACCAAAGGGACTTTTTACCACTGCATTTAAACACTCATAAGAACCCAAAAACAACACTTGTAAGTGATTTTCAAATCCTTAATCCAATGAACACTTGTGGACAGAATTGGCCACACCGATTTAAAGAGGTTTTTAGAAAATATTAAAAACAAACATCTAACCTAGGGTATTTCAAGACAGATAAAAAACAACTAGTTTTAAGAAATATTAAGCAAACAGCAAACACAAATAAGCATTTAAATAAGCAAAAAGGAAATGAGCATTTTACAAGCAATAAAAGGCATAAAACAAACACAAACAAGCATAAAGAACTTAAATAAGCAGCAATAAGCATACAATAAGCAGATGAATAGTAGAAATAAGCAAAATGTAAAAAGAGACTTACAAAGGGTCCTATGTTTTTGGCAAGTGAATAAGCTTTCAAAGCTTAAAATCCAATCATAATGCTTACCATAAGCTCTAAACCAAGGCCATCCTTAATACACCTTGCTCCTTGCTTGATTTCCTTTTTTTATCTATATTTTTTTTTGATTTTTGAGTTTTTTTTTGACAGAAAATTAAAGAAGCTTTCAAACAGGTTTTCAATGGCTTAAAAACTTATCAAAGAGCTTATAAACAGTATTAAAAAGACAAGTTAAGCTTAATTGACAATATTTAAAGAAAACATGTAAATTGCATAAAATTAAAGTGCAAGAAATTTAAAGACAGCAATGTAAATGACAGTTAATAAGGAGACAATATATTAAAGATGTGCAAATTTTTGATATTACAAGTTGTTGCTTTTTACAAAAATTAGACTCCCGGTTGTATGGCTACATTTGCCTACTATTTATACAAAAACTATAAGTCTTGATGGCTTCATTTGTTGTGCTTGTTGTGTTTTGTTTGTGAGGAGAAACCCTAGTCAATCTAAGCCATCCATCAATCTTGGTGCCCAATCTAATCACTCTTGACCCTTGATCCGTTTGTTGTTTCCCTTTGTCCAATGGGTATTCAGGGGATTGCCAAGGTGTACATAAGCCATGTGGGGGCGGGATTAAGAGGTTTTTGTTGTCTGGTTGCAGGTTAGGAGGTAGAAGACAAATGAACAGTACCTTTGGGGTTTTGGCAGGACTTGGGTTTTTATACTCTGCTTTTGTTTGTGAGCAGGGTAGATGTTTAGAGTAATGGCAAGAATAGTCCCCCACTTTGTATTCGTTTATTGCACAAAAGGTTCATGTGGTGATTACAAGGGTTTTTGGGGTTGGCAAAAAGGTCCATGAGGTATATATGTGTTATTATACGCATGGTCCTTGATAGGGGATACAACTTTGGAGGTATGGCAGAAATGGCCCTCCAAAATGTTTTGTTTGATTGCATAGTTAGTCCTTGTGGTGACTAACAACCGTTAAGGGTTAACATAGTTAGGCTTTGGGCTTATTTATAGTTTGTTTTTGGCCGAGTAGGTTTAAAAGGGAAAAATGGGCCTTTTTGGGATTATGGGCTTATAAGTCTTCATATTATGTTTAAATGGGCTGACCCGACCCATTAGATGGGTACGGGTGGGCCCATTTAACATTTCTTCAGTTATGGCTTCGGTTTGACCTTTGACTTTTCACGCTTTTCCATTCCGTGCTCGGTTTTGTCCTTTTTTTGCTTGATTTTTCTTTCTTTTCTCGGATATCCGTTTCCTGCACAAGATAAGTGAAAACATACAAATACAAGGTATTTTTGGGTACGTTTTTTGTCATTTAAGTCCGGATTTGATGGAAAGAGGTATGTGTAATTAAGTACATACCATGTATCGTGGTTATGTTTTGGATGAAATCTCACTTGTTATTTTCTTGTGTGAAGTTAGATAATGGAACCGAAGAGAAGCAATATGAGTGAAGATGATATTAATAAGTTGGTAGCCCAGAGCATGACTGATGCGTTGGCAGTGTATGAAGTAAATCGAAACAGTGGAAATGGGAATGGGAATGGAAATGACAATGGAAGCCATGACTCATGGGGCGGTGGTGGAAGGACGCCACATACCACTCGTGAGTGCACGTATAGTGAATTTTTGAAATGTCAACCTCTTAACTTTAAGGGGACTCAAGGGGATGTAGGATTAGCTGTTAGGATCATAAAAAAGACTCGGTCACCCTGTGTTATGTCTAACATAGGTTAGCTCGTAGTCTTAATATTAATCATTTAGTTACCGTATGACTTATGGCGTTGGGCTGGGTCTTTACTCACATGTTAGCCCACACCATAGCCCACTTAGGGCACATAAACTCATGTATTTATACCTCTTTCCAGCCATAGGAAGGGGTTGGTTGTTCATTTCATAATACACACACTTAAAGGTGTTTTCTCTCACTAGACTAGTCACTTTATCTCTCTAGAAATTCGGCCAACCCATCATTCCTATGCTTGTGTTGTGATAACCAATATACTACAATTGGTATCAGAGCCCATGGGATGATTAGATAGATTGTGTGTGCATTTTCTTGGTTAGTTTAGATCAAAAGTTTAGTTTTTGAAGGTTTATGGTCTTTTTCTTGACACTCTTTGATTCTCACGTTTGTGGTGTTAAAGTTAGTGTTTTTATTGTTGTTATAACCTTCTAGGATCAAGTTGTGCAAAAGAAACCAAGCAAAAACGTTCAAAAGGGTGATTTTTAGGTGTTTTTAGGTGAAAAAGTTCGTATTTTTCTTGACTGCGTTTTGCCTCACTGGCATATTCTTGGTTGCGTTTTGTCAGAAAAAGTACACTGCGTTTTGTCGTTTAGGTAAAGTACAACAGTACTGCGTTTTGTCGTATTAGGTGTTGCGTTTTGCTCTTGCGTTTTGCTTATGCGTTTTGGTTCTGCGATTTGGTGCTGCGTTTTGCTTCTGCGTTTTGCTTAATTGAAGACCTTCTTGCGTTTTGCCTAGGAGAAACTCTGCCCATTTCAATATTTGGTTGCGTTTTGTCTAAAGCCTGGACTGCGTTTTGCTTCAAGACATCTTGCGTTTTGTCTCAAGACTTTCCTGCGTTTTGCCTCAAGACTTCCTGCGTTTTGTCTACTTTTGAAGACCATCACTGCGTTTTGGTAGAAAGAAACTCTGGCAAAATTTTCTTCTTCACTGCGTTTTGTCTAAGCTTCTTCACTGCGTTTTGTCTAAGCTTCTTCACTGCGTTTTGTCTAAGATTCTTCACTGCGTTTTGCCTAAGTCTTATTATCTTCATTACGTAAACTCATTTCAACCAAACCAAACCATACTTAAACAACATATCACCTAATCTAACAATCAATCACCACTTTTAACATACAATCACTAATCATTGTACCGATCCAAAGTTTATCATAACACAAACAATCAATCATGTCTAGTAATTCTGATGATATTCAAGCGGCCGGTTCTGATACCCGCCCTCCTATGCTTGATAGGACTGATTACGAATCATGGTCACAAAGAATCCAGTTGTATTGTAGAGGAAAGGAAAATGGAGTTTACATCCTTCAGTCGATTGATCAAGGTCCATTTCAGCTTGGAGTCACCAGGGATACACTAGGTACCACACCTGAAGGGGGTGCTCTTCTTGGACCAGAAAGGGCTCGAACTTATGATGATCTTAATGACAATGAAAAGAAACGATTCGATGCCGATGTCCTTGCAACCAACATTGTACTTCAAGGATTACCCAAAGACATCTACAAGCTCATCAATCACAACATTGAAGCAAAAGCAATATGGGACAATGTCAAAATGCTTCTCGCGGGATCTGAACTCACCAAAGAAGACAGAGAATCTTAGTTCTATGATGAATTTGAACGCTTCAAGATGCTTCCTGGTGAAAATATCAACGAGTACTATGTCCGGTTCCACAAGCTTGTTAATGACATAAGGAATATCAGGATGACTATGCCTAACATTCAACTAAACTCCAAGTTTACCAACAACATGTCACCTGAATGGGATAGATTTGTCACAACAGTTAAACTGAACAAAGGTCTGAAAGAGACAAATCATGAACAACTGTATGCATACTTGAAACAACATGAGAAGCATGATGCATAAGATTGACTGATAATTGAAAGAATCACTCCACCCACTAATGATCCGCTTGCCTTTGTCTCAAGTGTGCAACCCTACTCACAACTGTCACAGAGTCAGTCTCTTCAATATCAATCATCCACAACACCTTCTCAGTCTCAAAATGTCCAATCAATGACATATCCACAATTTGCTAAACCATCATCACTTGACCCTGGATACACCCAAACTGATGAAATCCTTGACACCCTCACCAAACAATTTGCACTACTCACCCAATCATTCAGAGCAACCCTCCCACAGACAAACAACCAACTTCAAACCTCATCTAACACCCGAAATCTAGCAACCATTCAGGATGGTCAGATCGTGGTTCAGAATGTTCAAGGATGACAGAATCAGAATCAGAGGAACTTTGCTTGAGGAAATGGTGTAGCAGGTTTTGGAGGTACACAGAATAGAGCTGGGAATGCTAATGCAGGTCAGGGAAAACCTATCAAGTGTTATAACTGTAATGGGATAGGGCATATTGCACGGAACTGCACTCAGCCGAAGCATCCACAGAATTCTAATTACTTCAAGGACAAGATGCTGCTGATGCAAGCCCAAGAGAATGGAGCAGTGCTGGATGAAGAAGAGTTACTCTTTCTGTTTGGAGAATAACCCAACACTTTTGATGCTGATGTGGATAACCAACCTGTCAAGGATTTGGCTCAGAATGAAGATAACATTTTCCAGGCAGATGAGTGTGATGCTTTTGACTAAGATGTTGATGATGAACCTACTGCTCAGTCTATCTTCATGGCCAATCTGTCATCAGTTGGGCCAACAAATCTATAAGCTAGCTCATCCGATGCATCAATATTATCTGAGGTACCTGATCTGGAAAATGCTAATGTTGCTAGTAATAATGATTAGGTCGAGCATGAGATTCATAGCAAAGTACAACAGTCAACTGTTATTGACTCAAATAATGCTGATATAGGTAATATTAATGTTATCCCATATGAACAATATCTTACCACCAATGATGTTTTTGTTGTACCAAGTTGTGCATCTTCTGCTCCAAATACTGCATATGTGTTGATTGATAATAATGTGCACACTCCTAATGAACCGTTAGTAACCGAACTAGCCATATATAAGCAACAAGTTTCCATATATGAACAACGTGCTAAGTTTGAACTTACTGAACGGGAACAGGGAAATGGATGATCAAATGCGTATACTTATACAAGATCGTAATCGAATGGAAGAAAAACTAAAACACGAGCTACAGCTTAACCACTCTATTAAGAGTCAAACGATAATACAAGAAAATGTAAATACTTTACAACAGACTTTTAAGCAAAGAGAGTTGACTTGCTCGTTCTCACCCCTTATTACGTACCAATAAATACAAATATATATAAATACACAACAAGGATCAGAATCCGCGAGACC
>BQNB010007131.1:0-78515 GCA_026074375.1 Tanacetum coccineum | reverse complement strand
AGCAAAGAGAGCCAAAAATGTGAAAGCACTTAACAGATGGTTTTCGGCCATTAATGATTTGGTAAGGTGTTTTCTCATGTCGAGGAATTACGAGTGAACGGTTTCGAGTAAAACTTGCGGTTGCAATTGCTTCAGCCCAGAAGAACAAAGGAACTTTAGCGGTGCTTAACATTGTTCGAGCAGCCTCAACAAGAGTACGGTTCCGTATTTCGACAACGCCATTTTGTTCAGGTGTTCGAGCAGTTGACGTTTCGTGTTATGATCATTATCGTATATTATCGTAATTAGTCATAATTAGTCATAATTTTATATAAGTCAAACAAGAATGTTATCGGTCTTATTAGTCATAATTAGTCTTGTTAAGTAATAGGCTAGTCGGGTTAAATGGGCTTGGAGTGTAATCTAATATTGTCCATGTTTGGGGCTCAAAGCCCAAGATAAGCCAAGCCCGACCCAAGTTAAAAAGCCCACGAGCCCATGGTGGCCATAGGGTATATATAGGACCCTCTCCACACATGGAGAGGGTGTTGGTCATTTGTGTGTGTGCTTTCACATGTGTAAAAGATCCACCATCTCTCTCTCTCTTAATCTAATATTACTCCATTTCTTATTCTATCTTTTCTTCTTTCTTATTTCGCCTTATTGTGCTTATTTGGTATTGCTTATGTTGTGTATGGATTAAACTCGTGGGATAACACGAACTGTTGGAACCGATCTACTCAACCAATCTACTCAAGAGCCAGTTTCAACCGATCTACTCAAGAGCCAGTTTCAACCGATCTACTGAAGTCAAGAAGGAACCGATCTACTGACTCCTTTGGGAACCGATCTACTGAAGTCAAGAAGGAAGCGATCTACTCATTCCTTCAGGAACTGATCTACTCATTCCTTCAGGAACCGATCTACTCATTCCTTCAGGAGCTGATCTACTCATTCCTTCAGGATCCGATCTACTCATTCCTTCAGGAACCGATCGACTCATTCCTTCAGGAACCGATCGACTCATTCCTTCAGGAACCGATCTACTCACTCCTTCAGGAACCGATCTACTCATTCCATCAAAAACTAATCTATTAGTTTTTTTTAAGGAACTAATTTATCACCTAGAACCAAACTCAAACACCTTCCATAACACCAACAATAATCACTTTACCTACTTAAGATCCTACAAATCATTTTCACTTCATAATTCATGGTAAAATGGAAACGAAAGATACTTTATCTTCGTATTCTAATTCGGAAGAACAAGAAATGCAACAAATTCAAGACAAAGCAAAAGAAAGTTACATGGTATCTTTTCGATGACTTCATTCACATCTCAAGCTTCTTTCAAACAACGACTTAAAAGGAACTCAAATAGAGTGTGGATTCAAACGCACATTTGCGACACTCTTTGGTCAAGATGTAGAGACTTTCACATGCACAATATTCCTAAACATAGATCAACTAGAAAAGCAACTTGACAACGAAGAATTTCAAGAGATTGGATCCATGGCTGCTTTTAAAGTACTCGAGACACAGTTTCAGATGTTCATCAAGTCACAGATTTATTTAGATGATGAATATGTTGTAATGACACACAACTACTTTCTACAATACACTCAACTCGAGATTCCAGAATTCCGTGATACACTGATCCACCACATGGAATCTGTTAAGAAGTTAATTGATGAAAGAGCACAACATAAACGAGAGTATGACAACAGGGTGAATGAAAGACAGATGCAGACAACATAGAGAAAGGTTGATACGTGTAAAGCATTGGATGCTAGTTTGGTTAACACAGCAAGTAGTCGGACATAACCAGTAGAGCAGGATACAAGCAGCAGATCAGGGAATGATGCACATGCTAATGATGCAAACATCAGACCCATATATGATGAAGAGCCAATGGCTGAGGTACAAACAACTGCTGAAATTAATGTATTTGCTACAGGACAACAACATACTGAGCAACCTGAATTCAATAATGAATGAGAGGTTGACCAGAATGCTGAACAATGTCATGACACACGTCCTTTACCTGCTAAATTAACTGATAACCAGACAACTGAACTTTCAAATCAATCTCTCGAATCTGAATATATTTGTCTTAAAAAGACCGTTGCCCAATTTCAAAAAGATTTTTCAAGAATGGAAGCACATTGTGTTAATCTTGAACTTAAATATGAAAATCAAGCTTTAAAAGAAGGGCAACATGGTCAATTTTCGAAAGTAAAAAGTAAAGAAGCTAGTGTTAAACATGACATAGATGTAATTGAAACAATAAACATCGAATTGGAACATAAAGTGGCTAGATTACTTAAGGAAAATGAGACTTTGAAAAGGCATTACAAAGAACTGTCTGATTCTATCAAGACAACGAGAACTAAGACTATAGAACACACAACTTCTTTGATTGCTAAAAATGATGAATTCAAAGCTCAACTTCAGGAAAAAGGGTTTGCTATTGCAGCATTAAAAAATGAGTTAAGAAAATTACAAGGAAATAACATGAATACTAAGTTTGCAAAATCATCAATCTTGGGGAAACCGGTTTTACAATCACTAAGAAACCAATCAGTTGTTAGACAACCGACTGCGTTTAAGTCTGAACGACCTAGAATTTCAAAACCACGGTTTGCCTCCCAAGTTGATGTGAATAACAATTTGTCAAAACCAGTCACTACACATTATTTGCCTAAGGAAAGAGAATCTGCTGTTGCAAAACCTCATCACATGATTGACTGGGCTCATCTAGGTATAGCCTCAAATGACATGGTTTAGAATCATACTAGCAGGAAGCTAGGAAAACACAAGGAAAGCGGTAGAAATTCAAGACCTAGAGTGATGCCTTCTACTAAATCACAAAGCACAGCTAATGGTTGCAAACCAAAACCTAGGAGCAATACTCAAACATCTAGGAATTGGCCTGTATCCAAGAATAGTTTTGTAACGACAAAGACTGTGCCCATAGCAGAACACTTTAGAAATTCTAGAAATTTTTCTGACTCCAAACATTTTGTTTGTTCGACATGTCAGAAATGTGTCTTTAATGCAAATCATGATCATTGTGTAACAAAATTCCTAAATGAAGTCAACTCGCGTGCTAAGGTAACATCTAATAAGACAACGAACAGAAACAAAACCGTAGAGCAAACAAGTTTTGCAAAGAAACCAGAAAGACAGATCACAAAAGGACATAGGTTTTCAATCAAAAAGACTTTTGTTGTGCATGAGAAAAACAATGACTATAGTCTTATCTTAGGTGGAAACCGACGGGTAAAATTTTCATGACAGTTGGTCTTAGGTGGGTTCCTATTGGAAAGATATTCACCTTTAGCATAACCAAGGTTGACAGTCAACCCATAAATGGTTCAAATAAAGATATCACTAACCAATATGAATGTGAACAAACTCTTGATGTCAGTGCAGGTACTCTTAACTTAAGTGCAGGTACATCTTTTAATCCTAAAAAGGAAGGACTCAGAGTTTGGGTGCTGAAAGACTGATATCTCAGAAACCTGGGCATTCAAGAAATTCTGATCTTTTTTTTTTTTTTTTTTTTTTTTTTTTTTTTTTTTTTTTTTTTTTTTTTTTTTTTTTTTTTGATGAAAAAAGCAATTACTTCGATCATAATGTTCAGATATTCGAATTCACGACCACAGTAATGAATCGTCCAGTTCAAAGCTGGTTCTAAAAGTTGTTCCTTTAGCAGACAAGACATCTACATCATGACAAGAGTTGGAATTACTATTCCACCATCACATAACACTTCCACCATCACATAACACTGCTGAGGTCAACATGTAAATATTTTTTATAAAAGAAAAAAATACAAAATATATAATTCAAAGATAATACAAAATCAAAACAATCTGAAAATGTTCACAAAATATTCTTCTCGGCATGTCTCTTGGAATAGATAACATTTACGTACCTAGAAATGTTGATTAATATCGACACGGGCGTGTAAATGAAGTTCGAACAGGAGTTTCAAATGCTTTCAAAACATGTCATTTCTAATTTTTCTTCATGACTTGTAATTGCTCTCAGATTGCAACTCGGACCCGAACGACAAAGGAGAGTGTATCATAAGTGCGCTGATCTTAGCGTTGAAGAGATTCTTCTAACATTTAGTTTTTCAAAATATGAGATAGTTTTTCAAGATTTCTTAATGAGGATTCAAATAATCTTTAAAATTGCCGTGTTCAACACTCCATCCCTCATAAATATTTACACGACAATTCTTCTACATTTGGTGTCATTTTCAAAACGAGTCAATGTTTGAGGGGGGGTTTTTTTTAAAAACAAAGTTTTAATGATTTTAGATACATCATCTCACGACAATTCTTATGTATTCAAAACATTATCAAAAATCTCTTAATAACAACTCAGTAATAATAATGACTACTCAATAGATTGTTAGGTATAAGATGATTAAGTGGTTGAGAATAATTTTTCAAGAATTCTTGAATGACAATTCATAATCTTTTAAAATTATTTGTAACAATGCGAAACCCTCATTTTATATTCATTTTTACAACTTGGTATCATTTTTTTGGTGTCAAACATATGTAAAATTGAGGAGGAGCAAGTTAATGTTCCATATAATTCATGCTAATATGTTTCTTCACAGAATTTTGATGACAAATTTTAATCACATGGTATTTCAAAAACTAAGTGAATTAGTATTTAAAATAAGGGGAGAAATGTAATTAAAATGTGATCTTGAAAATAATAAGTGATCTAATCGACTCAAAGTGCTTGATACTCTTCAAAAAAGGTTTTATGGTTACGATCTCATACCCAACAACATCTTAATTCACGACGATTCTGAAGTCATAAGGTGGTTAGGTTAGGTATTAGTCCTATGATCCAACCAGAACCAGAGGGATCTACCCAAGGACACTCCATAGTTAGAAATAGCAGTCCTTAGGTATGATTGGAGATGAATGAGTATAAGGGAATAATGTCGACTAAGATTGAGCTAACACTGGAACAATCACAACAAGGTGTTAGTAATGACGTCTTGGTAAGCATTGAAGGGGTTGAAGAATGAAAAAGAAATGTAAGGATAAAGGGTCTAAAGAAAGAAGCCCTCCCTACACCTTAGGCAGAAACCGGGTCAATACATAATCTATCGGTTTTCACAAAAGATGAATTCTGATATTGAAGACGACATCATGGACCCAGTAATGCAATGCACAAACCTTTCCAAGCCTATTGAGTTTCTCTAACGAAACTTGTCTTCATTGTCACGGAGATACACAGTTTAATCTATTGACATTCTCATCGAAGATGTTAATATTAAATAGGTGGCAAAGTGTGGCTGCTCCAGCCTGCGAGTACTAAAACCAAACGCACTAATCGAGTCTAAAGCCAAGAGATCAATAAAATTAAATCTCATTAGGACACATTCCATGACAAACACTTGTTGAACACCAATAAGTTCACACAGCTGTAAAAGAGTCCTACGCATTATCCTTGTGATTTTGCCAGAACATCCGAGTGATACTTAAGTATTCACCGTGAAGATGGAAATCCTGCTTGAGCCAACATCAAACAAGCTCTTGGTAGGTGACTTGCGCGATTCTATATGAATCAAACTTGTGTCAACTAGAAAGAAACGATGGTGCGATTCTATGTGAATCAAACTTGTTCCAGTAAAATGAATTGACGACTCAATCAGAAAGATAGTAACTATCTGATTCACTCATATCGTGTTGTCTGCTTTGAGACGTTCCGGTATTGAGAACAAGCAAGTACGGTGATCAAATGCGTACACTTAGAGGATCTAAAGCTTTGAGCTGGAAACCCTGTCAAGGAGGTTCTTCTAAATTGAACCTACCTGATCACAGGTACAGTATTTATACTGTAAAATGGTCCTCACAGAACCGGAGGTTAATGCAACCGAATCTCGACGAATGACAAAGCCATATTCGTCCATATCTGCTGTTTATTACTAACATTCAAATGCAGGTACAAACGACGGTGTTGCAGCCTCATTCCAGCGTAAAAAGGTTTGGATTCCATTACCACATGTATGTCATGTTTATAAAAGACTAATAAGCATCGAAATTTAAGAATCAAGAAAGCTCAAGTATTAAAAGACAAAGACTTTCGCAAACTCTGATAAACAAGATCTTCCTTTAAGATATCAAGTCTATCAGGGAGATTATTAAAGAGCTTTCAAGAAGATGCAGAGTATGAGCATGTTGGTCATGACACAAGATCGCAAGGTGGAAAAGACAATCAAGACTGAAGGAAAAAGATTTAAAGATCTCGGACATAAAGACAAAGTAGAAAGACAATGACAAATGCTCAAGATCAAAGATCACAAAGCATGAAGGAACAAACCTACAATAAGATAAAGACCAAGACAAAGACAAGAGCTTAACGACAAAAGGAATCTCATGGATCTCATGAAAGAGTATCACAATGAACTCACTTCGGGGGAGATTGTTGGCCTAAAAAATATTAAGTCGAATGAGAAGTTCGTTCATTAGGAATATTTAGTCTCTGTCATTTATATATTAATGTTGTAATAGGCTAGAACGGGAATTGGGCTCATTTAATGTAATCTAACCGGTCATGTGTTATAGGCTAAAGCCCAAAGTAATTCTAAGTAATCTCTAGCCCGGCCCAAAGAAAGCCCATAGGCATGAAAGCCTCATGGTGCATGTATAAATACCACTCTTCAAGTGTGAAGAGGGTGTTGGTCTCATTTGTATTTTGTGCAAGTAAATCAACCATCTCATTTTCTCTCTACTTTCTCTCTCTTGTTTCTCTCTCTAAAATTCTTATCATACCCGGTCAGATGGAGTCTGCGGTAATAGGGTGTCGAACACTACAAGAGTGAGCGACATTAAATTCTATATTTCTAACAGTATTAGAAATTAGTCTATTTACTGGGTTACACATATCCCTATGTAATGTTGTCTAATGAAATGAAGGGGTTATCCAGGCCTGAGAGACTGGCACAAGTTTGGTGGAAACAAAATATACCAAATCAATACACAGATAAACACAAAAATCAGGCAGATTAGAAGATAAGAAAAGCGGTACAAGCAAATGATAGAAAAACGAGTTATAAGCCAATATTAAATCTGATTCAGATGCTGTTTTGTTGTTTTTAATGTGGCAAGTGATTTACTTATCTGCCAGAAGGCGACAAACATCTTCAGACATAAACGGACATCATCCGAAACCTAGACAACGATTAATACCTTGTCCACAATTAACACATCCGCATAAAGCATCCTTTAGTTTAATTATAATCCGTCTTAGAGAATTAAAGGAGTGGTGATCCTGTTAAAACCCTAGCCCAACGAGACTTTACCCATTTATTGTTTGACGGTGTTTTATATACTGGTAGTCTACTATTCCAATCTTTATCAGTTAATTAAGAGCATGATTGCTGAAACATAAACGGGTCACCTACCGGTCCAACTAAGCTCATAATCAAAAGACAAAGACAAAATGTTATTTGTGATCCTATTGGTCTAGTAATATGAAACACGATATGGAGAGCTATCCTGGTATCTAGATTACTTGGTCCGTATCACTAGATCCAGTTGAATGATAGGTCGCATATTTAAGCACATAAACAAGTATGAAGTGATAAACATAATTAAACAATCAACGATAAATTAAGCAATCGATTTTAAAACAAAACCAAACATTAAACTTTCATTAAATGGTAATGACCCGAGGGTAAATATCCGCGAGCGAACCATTTGTAAGGGAGGGAGGGAGCAAGGCGTGGAGAATTCCAAACAATAAAAACCGAACGTTAAAGAGTAATAAGTACACGATGTCCTTCTATGGATTCTGAATCAACAATGCTTGACCTTGGTGGCTGAATCTTCTCTTATTAGATTCATCTTTAGTGAGTATGGTAAAAAAGAATATGATATTGCACCTAAAAACTCAATTTTTCAAGTTTTTTTTAATTCTATTTATAGTGTCTGTAAAGGTCTCGATACCCGTTATCCAGCAGAGGTCGATAACGGCGTAATTGGGCTGGATTCCCTTGGAGTGCGCGCTACGTCGTAAATAAATCTGACTTAATATCATTCCCAATTTACTTGATTTTACTTGTTATCTTCGAATAGGTTATCTTCATGGATACGGCGTATGTGAGACACATGGATACGTCGTATTTGGTAAATTATTGGTAAAACGCGTATTCTTGTAAATCACTGGCGCAGATACCCGGTTAGTCTCTTAAGTTTGAATACGGCGTATTTGGTGAAATTTCAAGCAATCTTTAAATGTTCTCTGTATTAGCACTAAATTATGAGCTTTTTAGCTGTCTTCCATAAAACACTCCTGGATTACTCATTTATACAACTTTAAAAGCAATTAAGTACCAAAAACGCAATAATTATATAAAAGTGGACAAAAATAGATGGGATAAATATATATTAAAGTGCGTATTTGATGTCATCATATATCCCCCACTTCAATCCTATTGTGAGTTGAAACTTTAGAAAAAGTTCATTTATGAAAATTGTCATAACCTAAGTTGAGGATTTCCCGTTTAAGAGCATTATTTGTCCTAAACACATGTTCTTAGCTGAGCTCCTCACGAAATATGGAAATGAAAAAACACATCAGATCACCAACTAATTCTAGGGTGCAACATTTAAGTAGTACGCTTAATTTCTCGGTCGTGATTAGCTTCATATCATAGGCTTGGCAAGGATACATATCTCCACCGCTAAAGCTGAGGAAGAACAAGTCAAAAGCTAAATTAGGTTAAGAAGGCTTACGGTTAGTCATTCAACAGTCTTTCACCATAAGTACCACACCAACAAGGCAGCTGTATCGTACATACACGTCCATAACGACAGAATAGACATATACAATCCGAACACATCCCTGTTCGTGTTTAACCACTGTTTTAGATAGAAGAATGATATAGGGTATGGTAGCTTCTAACTTTCCCTGAAAGTCTTCATCCAACAAGGCAGCTGAGACATGGCATACATGGCCTCGTAACGACAGAATGAGACATGCATGCTCGAACAATCCTCGTTCGAGTAGACACTAAAGTTAGTTACTAGAAAGGGAAGTCAAAGGTGTCAAGATAAATTCACAAACCAAATAGATTAAGCAACAAATAAGGTACGGTTTCTAGTAAACTTTCCCCTTACCGTAAATTCCATTGACAAAGACGATCGAACATATAAGACAGACCCTCCAACACGAAATAAAAAGGACACACGAACTGGCGTTCCATATCGGACAAACTTCCCTTACATCCATCCTTTTACATACTTTTAACATAAGTGGTGATATCGCCACGTTTTTTACAAGACTTTACATCGCTGATTTTTTGTAACATCAACGAATAATCGATCCTTCCAAGTAATTCCTTCGGTATAAACTTCTTTCGGACCGACTATTTTTCTTCCTTTTTTTTTGCAATACATCATAAACCTTCAGTTTTAATTCCAACCGTCTTCACTATCAGAAATTCCACCCGGATATAATCTTTTCCTTGTAGTAACTTTTTCTTCTTTACGACATGATTCATAATCGATCGCGAAAGTACAAAACTTACGACGCTACATATTTTTCCCATTGCATTGTGCAATTTCCCGACCATTACAGAGATACAAAAATTTCACTTTAACACAAACAAATAAAAAACTTTACACGAAAGCAACTAGCAACATTGATTAAAATAGGCTTAATCCTAGACGGTAGAGTCTAAGGTGAGAAAAGGTGTGACTAAACTATAATATGGTGTAGTAAAATGAAACGAATATGTCTCACAGGTTATTCTAGGGGATTTTTCTAAAAATGAGAGTAATCAAGGGTTACACGAATTTAAACTAACCATAGGTAGTTAGTTTAATTTTATGACATGTAGGCTATTTGGTTTTAATCCCTAAATCGAATTAATCAGGTTTGAACATGTTCTTCCATCTAAATCCATAAGTACTAATCATGGCGAGTCTCGAGAGATATACCAGGCCAAGTCTATGAAGTCCACTACATCACCAGTCACCTCTCATGAATTTGTAGAATTGTTAGTAAACATTAGGGAAACAGAATAGGCCTTAATTCTACAATATCAATCAAGGTTTTATAGTGCGCTAGGTAATGTAACAGGATTTTTTACAAAAGGGTCCATGCAAAATTTTTTTAAATCCTGACCTATTTATTAAGCACTTTGCATGTATTTTATAAAAAAGAACACAAGTACGTACTAATTCTCCATCCCCCACTTTAAATTAACAACTTCCTCGTTGTATAAAATAAAACAATAAAATTATAAGGGAAAATAGAAGTAGAACGGAAACTCCCAGATGTTTTGCTCGTGATAATTCTCCAAGATGAGTTCTTGAGCACAAAGTATGTTGACTGTGGATTCAGAATGCCCGGATAAGTTCAACACATGTTATTTTTAGAGTATACCTCCACCAATTCGTCGATTTCATTACAACAAGATCCTGCATAAAGATTTAGAAAACAACCTGCAATTCTATTTCGGGTTTACACTGGTTAATATACAGGAAAACAAATATAAATGATGTACAGGGAGTCAATACATCGTATCCGTGTCCCAGGATACGCCGTATTGAAACCTGTATTTAAAAATCCTAAGTACGGTTCAGTCGACTAATACGCAGTATTCGTTTATTCGAATACGCCGTATAGACTGAATTGACAATAAAATTTTAAAGTGCAGACTCAATAAAGAATAAGAAACTTACAGATAGTCAATACAGCCATATCCAAGGGTTATGGATATGCCGTATAGACGGTCTGGAAGACAGAACTCGATAAGGAATTGAAAATTACATTTTGGTTGTCTACCGAAACACTTTGTACAAAAAAGTCTTTAAGTAGATTTGCCTCAATTTATTCCCATCCTTAAAAATATTTGGGGTCGAACGGGATGCAATTGGCACATATAATTTTTAATAAAAAAACTAAATGGCATCTCCATTGTAAAACGTTTGAATCATCACTACTTTGATTCATTGGAAACAATCTTTATTTTGAAAAATTTACAATGTCTGCGTGATTTGTCTCCAAAAGTTTTCATCAAACTCAATGGGAGTGGTGTCATTGCTTATGCAAATAACACTATCCATTGGTAAGACATCATTTACCGTTTTCGGTTTTAAATCATTAGAAGGAATTAATTTATAAGAAGACGAATCCTTGTTATATATAGAAATTATAAACCTCACCTCAGGAATCAGAAAATATAAAGTGAAAAATCAATGACCTGATTATTGCTTTGCAAATACTTACAGTTGGTTGGAAGAAACATTTTGAATGGATGTCACTGCATCATTGATACGATAGCTGGGAAATCCTGTTTCATTTCAAAATCTAAATTGAAAAGAATCAAGATCTTCACAATATACTTTACCGTACGTAGCAGTTTCCCAATTAAACGTCTGATCACGCCCTCGAGCCTTATTAGCCATAAGCTGGATGTACTCTTCCATCGTGATGTTGAGGTCGTTCATTACCTTTAATTAATTTGCTATAAAGAAAAAGGTTAAATGGACTAATATGCCGTATTCAGTGAACTGAATACGCCGTATTGATGATAGAGTCGAATGCGTTGTATTGGTTTAGAAAAATTTATACGCGTAATCCAAATGAATACCCGTATAGAGTGTACTCCGACTCAGAATGTTAGCAGGCTGTAACAATGCACACAAACACACAATATGCAAAATATACAATGCAGGAAATTAAACACATAAACAAACACACAATTATGCAATTTAAACTAAACTAAAACACTAATAAATAAGAATTAAACAACTTCACTCTCGTTAAGCACCATAAACTCTGATGTGTTATTTCCATGTAGGGTCAATTATTTGATTATCAAGTTTTAAATTTATATTTAGCCGACAAACCTAAAACAACACTTTAATGAGCAGTCCACCCGTTCAAGATGGAGTTCGCGGTAAGTAGAGTGTCGAACACTAAGAGTGGAACATTAATCCTATATTCTATCAGTATTTTAATTAGTCTATGACTGTTAAACCAAATGCTATGTACGTTTCTAAATGCAAAGGGGATTTCAGTCTGAGAGACTGCACAAGTTTGGTGAAAACAAATAACTCAATTCAATACACAATAAACACAAAAAAGAAGATTAGAATATAAAAAAGCGGTGCAAAGCCCCAAATATAGAAAACTTTAATAGCCATATTAAAATCCGGTTATCAAATGCTATTTGTTTTGTTTTTAGTGTAATGATTTAGCTTAATCTCGAAGCGGCATAATCATTCCTAAAAACTTAGGCGGGACATCATCCTAAGACCTAGACACGATTAATCCTGTCACAATTAAGTGCATCCGCATAAAGCATCATTTAGTTTAATTATAATCTATCTTAGAGAATTAAAGCAGTGGTGATCCTGTTAAAACCCTAGCCCAACAGGACTTTACCCACTTATTATATGACGGGTGTTTTATACTACTGGTAGTCACTATTCCAAACTTATCAGTTAATTAAGAGGCATGAATGCTGAAACAGTAAACGGATCACCTACCATGGTCCACAACGTTCATAAATCAAAAGACAAAGACAGAATATTATTTTGATCTTATGGTCCCATATAGAAACATGATATGGAGAGCAATCCCGTTCAACTAGATTACTTGGTCCGTATCAACAAGATCCAGTTGATGATAGGTCGCATATTTCAAACACATAAACACGAATGAGTTTAAACATAATTAAACAATCAATGATTAATTAAGAAATTGATTTTAAAACAAACCAAACATTAAAATTTCATTAAGATGGCTAATACCCGAGGGTATTAGCCCACAACCATTGTAATTATACAAGCGTAATCAAACAATGAAATCGAACGATTCAAAAGTAAAAATTACATGATATTCTCTATGATTCAAGAATCAATGCTGACCTTGGTGGCTGATCTCTTTCTAAGATTCCTTCTTAGTGAGTAATTTAAAAAAAGAAATATGAAATTGCACCATAAAAACTCGTTTTTTTCAGTCTTCTATTATAATTGTCTGAAAAAGACTTGATACCCGATCCACAAGGTAGAACGCGTATTGGGCTGTGATTTCCTTGGATTTGCGCGCTAAGTTTCGTAATATTCTTTGATATCATTCCCAATTTACTTGATTTACTGTATCTTCGAATAGTTATCTTCATGGATACGGCGTATGAAATCTGGGCAGAATTTTAAGTCATCTTGCGAGAGTCATAACTTGGTCATACGAAGCTTTTATTGATTTTCTTAAGGCTAAAATTATCTACAGAGAGTCTACTTTTCAACCTTGGTGGTTTCATGAATTAAAATGAGTAGAAGTCAGTCAAATTAATCAAACAATATTCGTTGTCAAAACTGAGTTTTTGGGGGCAGATTTTAGGGTGTGTTTGTGAGGTCAAAAACCATATCAAAATGTCTTTTTAATTAATGGGTTTGCTACTGTAGCAAGTTAATGATGTTTATGATTTTCTAGAATTTTTGTAAAATTTTCTCAAGTGTTTAAATGGGTCTGCTCAAGCTAAACTTTTTGATAGTCGAATCAGGTCAACTTCTGGGTACTTTGTGATGTTGAAGTTTTATAAAATAGTTATACTCAATGTTATTTTTTCTAAAAAATCACAGTAGTTCATAAGCCATTGGGAAGGTAGAAAATGAAAGAGGAAAAGCCAATTTGATGATTTAGTATTTTATTTATGGTCATAAAGTGACTATAAAATTCTGCCGAAAACTAAAAAAACTAGAATAAGTAATTTAAGAGTATTAATGGTTTAAGTAAGGTATGAGAAGTATGGTAAAGGGTTTATAAACATAATATAAACTTAGTAGTCCATCAATTGATTATTACATCGTCTTGGGCACTTAGCCTAATCGAGTGTAACATGTGTTTTATTTGTGTTTAGTTGATGGCAAGGATATTGTGAAGTAGCTATGCATCAGGTCATCTCTCTTTTTACATTGTTTTTAAATTGGGATTGAAATTATGCAAATGATTTTGAAATGTTTTAATTGTTGTGATTATGTGTTTTAATTGAGTGTGGACATTGTATGACTATTATATGACCTTGTGTTACATGTTGGTTGTGAATTACTTGCATGTACTATGTTTGGCATGTCAAGTGTTGTTGATTGGATCGGATGAGTACGCCTACTCAGTGATAGATTGGATCGGATGAGTACGCCTACTCAGTGATAGATTGGATCGGATGAGTACGCCTACTCAGTGATAGATTGGATCGGATAGGTACGCCTACCCAGTATATGATTTCTTGTTGATGATTGTATTGCATGTTAGCATAAGTTCATGATAGTTCATATTTGTCCTACCTTGCTTTTATTAATCACAGTAATTGGTTGAAAGTTTGAATTTGTGTGTCGTAAACCTATGACTCTCACCAACCTTTGTGTTGACGTTTTTAAGCATCATTTTGAGGTGAGCATCATGAGGGTCTTAAGAATAAGAGGAGTGGCTAGAGAGACCATAGGCTGCTTGCGAAGTTTAATCTCCTAGTTTATTTTCTGCATGAATGAATATTAAATGTTGTTGATTTGAATTGTTTAGGTTTATCTTGGATGTTTTGCATGTCTTGGTATTGATGTGAACCCCTTTTGCTTCAATACAAGATGCCTGTTATCTTTCATGTTTGTTTGGGTATTTTCATGACACCTCGTATCTATACCTTGGTTTCTTTTATGCATTGTAGTTCTCTATATAGACACCATTGTGTTGTGATGATATCCATTCTCGTTACGCCTCACGTTTCCGCCTTGGCGGGGTGTGACAAGCACTTTGGTTTTTCTTTCTAGATTCCGTGCCATTCACATACTGAAGCACACATTCATCATGATTAGTAGTAATCAAACAATGCTTACATGTAGCACAAATAATCTTAGATTTTTCATTCCGAATTGCAAGCTTAATGTTATTACATTCAGATGACTTATGTTCCTAATTATTAGAAGACTGTAAATTCCTATGGTTTTCTTATATTTTCTCGAAATTTTGTGGGAGGCAACTACTATTAGACTTAGAAGGGACCTTATCATTCTTAGGATTGTTCCTAGGCTGTGGTCTTCTGGTCCTAGTAGTGCTTTCAACGTCTTTAGGAGAAAATCCATTTGTGTTAGAATTTACATCTTTCTTAGTGATAACATGAGGTTGTGAAATAGTGACCGGTTTTGTCCTAACGCTTGCTTTAACATGTTTGTTAGGTACAAAGTTGTCTACCCTAGAAACTTTAAAAGGATTAATCCTAAAGAATCCTGGAGCAATCACTCTTTCATTGTTCATAATTGTTGATTCTCGAGAGGAAGGTGCCGAGTTTGAAGTGACTGGTTTTGACAAAGCATTCGACTCACCAACCTTGGGAATAACCTTAGATTTAGGAAGAGGAGTTACAGAATACAATTTTGGTCCAGAAGAATAAGGTGGTTTTCCCAAGATTGATTGCTTTGAAAACTTAGTATCCACACTCGTACCTTTTGTGGTGTTCTTTTGTTCAAAAACCTTATCAAATAATTAGGCTTTTACGTAGCATTTTCATAAATGGTGACATGTAATTTTTCTTGCAAAGAGTTAGTTATTAATTTGGTATGAGCCCGTGTCACTTTGATAGAATCAAACAGGTTCTTGTATGTTGTCTTAAGATGTTCATTTTCTTTTGCATAATTTCGAACCTAAAATTCTAATGACACGTTCTCATCTTCTAGTTTCTGAGACAAAGGATCAAGGGTATTTGATGCACACTGATTATCACTACTCTTACCCTTAAGATCTCCCAACTGAGCTTGCAACCGTTCAATTTGGTTTTGCATGTCATTATAAGCTTTATCGTACAAAATTTTGTCATATTTGCATTCTTCACATTTTTGTACCAATCATTCCAAAGTTAACATATTCTTTTTTCTTTTTAATGATACAATTTTCAAACCTTTCTTTCGTACGTTCAAGCTCAGTCTGGAGATCAGATGTTTCGACAATAGTTAGATTTTGCACAATAGACATAATATCATGACTGACAACTGCTCTCAAGAGACGCTCGATTTCAAATTTTGAAGTCTTGTGCTTAGCAAGAGATTCATCAGCTTCATTTGCAAGAGATTTGAAGTCTTGAACAAATTTAGCTGCTTTCTTTAAAAAATGTATTTTGAAATTTTGAACTCTAGCATTAACTTGGTTAACGATAGGGTAAATTTCATCTTTTAAAATTTTAGGAAGCTCTTGATGAGCAGAAGACGACCAATTGTGTATATCTAAAGTCATTTTTTGTTTGACAACACGTTGAAGAGTCACAATGGTGCTTTTTACCTCATTTAGAAATTTTTGTGCAACACTTGGAGAAGTATCATTTGAAAACTCTTCATTTGGTATTGAAATTGATTTGGACACCGAGTTAGAAACACTGGCCATTTTGGAAGTATTTGAAAAATACAACTCTTAACGTGACTTGGCCTTTTGAGAAACAAAAACCTCTGAAAGTTGATTAATCTTTGCATAATTTGCCGGTTTTATTTCTTTGTTCAATTGTTTCATTTTTAAGCGACTCTCTTGAGCAAGTTGCAGTGTCTCCTCCGAATCATACACAACAGGAGGATCATGCTTTTCTAATAATACTTTGCCATTATACAAACTCTGTTGTTTCTGCTGAGCTTGCTTGAGATAAAAAGGATTTTGATAACCTAAAGCCATTTTCTGTTCAGTGTGGTAAAACGAGTCTGGCTTATGTGAAAGCATAGGTAAAAAGGGTTTGATTAGGCGAAAGCTTGTGCATCAGTTTTTGAATTCGAATTGACCAACATTTTTACCATAATGTTATTTTTCTCAAGTTGAATTTGTTTATCAAGAAGCTCGTCTTCGCGTATTTTGAAATCAGACTTCAACTTTTTCTTCTCTTGTTGAAGATAAGAAACAGTTGATTTTTCTTTTGAAAGCTGGTTATTTAAATTTGCAATTTCCTCATTCAAAGTCGTTATCGTTTTAGCAGAACTTAAGTGAAGTGCATTTATCTTTTTAGTAAGACATTGCTCTTGATAAACAGACTTTTGATAACACCTTTCAAGTTTATCATATTTTTCTTGATTGATTTCAAAACATTTTTCTTGATTTTTATATCTAGGGTCAATTCTGCATTCGATTCTTTCATTTTGCGATTGATCGAGTTGACTTTTTCAATTTCAATTGTCAAATTATTATATAATGATTCAAAATAAGCATGTGTTTCCTCAACAGTTGCAGGATGTTGTTCTACTGTTCCTCCATTATGTTCTATACTAGATTCCACAGAGATAACATTACTGTTATTTTGTTGAATCATGTGTGGCTCAGTAATGGGATCGAGTATCTCAATATACTGCTCTTCTTGAGTAAACATATCAAATATATCATTATCATAACAATTTGTATCATGGTGTACCTCAGCTGATCCATCTGAGTCATAGACGGGAGCTTTGTTAGTCTGAGTACCCGAGGTCGATGCTTGCTGCAAATTTGCCATCAAGATGCAGTTTGCATTGACTTCCTCGATCTCATTAAGATCCCCTGCAGCAGCCATTAAATCAAACTCTTTAGCTTGGAGTTGAATCCCTGCTTCTTCCTTTTGAGTAATCAGCAACTGAATATGAAGATAAGCAACATCCCTTCTCCTTGGCTTGACTGTGCAGTTCCTAGCAAGATGACCCATTCCTCTGCAGTTATAACACCTTATTTGATTTTTGTTGTTCCCATTACCATTACCTTCAGCCCGTGTTGCTACAACATTACCATTCCTATTCTGATTCGCATTCAGATTAGCAATCCTCGGAACAACAATAAGCCCATTCTGATTTCTAACATTCTGAACAGCCAGATTCTGAACTGCATTCTGAACAACCTGATTCTCGACATTTTGTGCTGCATTATACCTATTCTGATTCTCTGTCAGCTTCCCAACATATTGTTCAAACGGATTCCTACCATTACCTCCAACCATCTGCATTTGTCTATCTTGCCCTATATTCATACCTGGTTGTGCAATCTGCATGTTGCGCGGGTTAGATGAAATTCTTTGATTGTTGTTGGTTGGTGTGGAATAGTTAAGTTTGAATGCTTTAGCTATTAGAACAAGTGTCATGTTCATTGCAGTTGTAAGATCAGAAATGTCTTTGGGATTTAACATTGGTTATTGCATGTAGTTCTGTTTGAATGATGGCTATGGGATGTATTTGTTGTTGGGTAGTGGTTGTTGCATATAGGTAATCTGTGATGGTTGATCTTGGTGAAACACTGGATAATTGTAAGGATTATTAGAATTTGCCATTAATGCCAAAGGATCATGTATTCTTGCAAGTCGTTCTGCCCTTAGTTCATTCACCTCCACCTGATTGTATTTCAAGAAATCATACAACTGAGTGTAATCTACTTCATGTAAATCCTTTGTTTGGTGAACAATAGTGGCATGTCGACTGGTTGTAAGTTGTTTAGAAACTTGAGATTGCTGGCAATCTTTTCTAGAAAATGTTTGTTTCTTTAAAAGTCATTCATTAACTTTGAGAAGCGATGATAGTAAGACTCAATCGATTCCCCATCAGTAGAAGAAACCTTTCCTATTCATTAAACAACTTGGCCTTTTTCTCTTGAAGCCCAATATCAGAACCTTTGATCATTTGCTAAACATGTAACCAGATTTCCTGAGCAGTTTCACAACTATCAACAGCAACATAGATGTATTAAGGAAGACCCATGAGAATAGTCTGAATGGCTTGATCATTTGCTTCCATTTGCTTTACTTCTTTTTTAATAAGTTCCTCATCAGTCTGCTCATGAAAAGTTTCAGCAACAGGAACTTCACGGTCTGGATCACCTGGTTCAGGAATCATTCGTCTGACATATGGACCATACACAATGGAATTGTATATTAGCTTTCCGTTTGGTTTACTCTTTGCATAACGAAGTTGATGGGAAGACCATGGAACATAGTTGTCTTTGTTAAGCATAGGTGGACGGTTTTCGAAACCAGCAGCATAAATGTCTTGTTGAGTCGACATTGCAAAAATGATGTGAAATGATATACTATAATCGTTTTAGTGATTAGTGATTAGGAGTTGTTCTTGATTTAGTTTAAGTCCTTGAAAGTACGAAAAAAACTTGTCAAAATCGGATCAATGCCAAAATCGGTTGAATGCCAAAATTGGTGAAATGGCAAATTCGGTAGTCAAAATCGGTTGTCAAAATTGGGTGGCAATTTCGATTGAATGTCAATTTTGGTTAAATGTCAATTTCGGTTGAATGTCAATTTCTGTGGCAATTTCGGTGCCAATTTATGTGGCAATTTCGGTTGAATGTCAATTTCGGTGGCAATTTTTGTGGCCATTTCGGTGGCAATTTCTGTGGCAATTTCGGTGCCTTCATAAAATCCGGAAAATCAACTTTCAAAACACCTAAAAGACACACTTTTTAACGTTTTTAGATGATTTCTTTTGCAAAACTAAGTATAACTAAGATACTCTTAACATAAAAACACAAACTTTTGATTTTTAACACCGAAAAAATTTCACTTTTTGGTTCGTGACTTTAACCAAAACGTACCCTTTTTCAAGATTTTAAACAAACTAAACACACATAAATCACTAAACACTCATAGGCTCTTGATACCACATGTTAGCCTATCACTTCACATACAAAACACATGAAAATAAAAGAGATTCTAGAGAGAGAAAGAGGTTTTAGAGAGAGAAAGAGAAAGAAAGAAAAATAGAAGATTACATAAAGAAGAATGAGTAACCAACACCCTCTTAACATGCTAAGAGGGTGGTATTTATAGTACTAAAGACATGGACTCCATATGGAGTCGTTTGAGCCTTAATGGGCCGAATAAAAGAACCTTATGGGCTTTAGTCTGACACCTAAGCCCAATTAGCTTAGATTAATTCATGTAAACTACGTTTTCCTATACAAGGCTCAGGAATATTTAATGACCATCACATTAATAAAAAAGAGGCTAACAATCTCCCCCTAAGGGGTGGTCGTTGCACATATGGCTTCACTTCTTGTGACGTCTTGAATCTTAGAGCCTTGTGGTCTTGTGAATTCTTTTGAAGATCCTTCTGTATGCTTGTGATCTTGGATCTTGATCTTTAACTTAATATCTTTATCTTCAAACTTGATATCTTGATCTTTAGCCTTAAGATAATCTTGGATACTTCTTAACCAACATACTCATCATTTGACATCACTTGAAGGCTGACAATCTTCCTCAACATAGACCTTGTGACTTGATCTATTTGAAATCATATACTTGACATTCTTTGAGGAAGTTCTTGTTTATCAGAGCTTGCGGAAGTGTATCGTTGATATTCAGATCTGTCTTCAAGTTTTGTTTAAATTCGTTTAATGTATCCTTGAACTTTGAGAATGAGTATGTGGCCTTGACTGTGACTCAGCTGGACTATGGTAGTTACACCATTGACTAGTCATGCATGTTTAAGTTTGTAATAAACAACATATATAAATGAATATGTCTTTGTCATTTTGTTAATTTTAGGTTGCAATAACCACCGGTTCCCCATTTTATAGTATAAATAATATACCTATGATCAGATAGGTTCAAAGAACCTTCTTGACAGGGTTTCCAGCTCAAAGTGTTGGATCCTCTAACACGTGAGCATCAGATTCATCATACTTTCTAGTTCTCATTACCAGAACGTCTCAAAGCAGACAACACGGTAAGAGTAAATCTGTGAGTTATTGTCTTACTGATTAAGTCATCAATGCATGTTCAGTCATCCCATGCCCAGATGCCCTTTTGAGGCTGCCACAATGGACATCAGATTGAAAACTCATTTGAAAATCAGTCGACATGTTAATGAATACAGATTTTTAAACTTATCAAAAGTTTTATGTTTTCAAAAAGCATCTGTTAATTCTCATTAATACACACAGATTATATTTGCGTCTGTGTTGGACTCTTGTATAACTTATGTTCTTAATGATGAACAACAAGTTTATATGGAATTATGTCCTAATGAGATTTTGATTTATCTAGATGGCTCTAGACTCTATAAGTGCACTTTTGTACTCTGTGAGAAAAGAAACAAACTTCTTTTGAGAGAAGCCTGAGTAGCTGGGATGGGTTGTGCATTGCATCACTGGGTTCATGACGTCTTTCTTCAATACCAAAAATCATCTTTGTGATTCTGATAGATTATGTATTGGCCTGGTTTCTGCCTAAGATTGTATGGAGGGCTTCTTTCTTTATACCCTTTATCCTTACAATTCTTTTTCATTCTTCAACCCCTTCAATGTTATTCCAACGCGTCCTCATTATCACCATGTTGGGTTTGTTCCGGTGATAACTCATGCCTTGAATAACAGTCTTCCTAATCTCACTTTACTCTTTTTTTCAATCATACCTAAGGACTTCTATTTTATCTATTGGAGTATCCCTGGGTAGATCTCTCTGGTTCTGGCTAGATCATGGAACAAGATACCTATTCTTAACCGCCTTATAACACCGTAAGAAACAACAGTTGATCGGTCTTTGGTATTTTCATAGTAGCCATAAAACCATTGAAAAAGCAATAAACGTGTTCAAGAAATTATTTATTACACATTAGGAGTTTTCTATATCACCAAATAGCTCCCCCTACACATATGTATCATATTATGAAAGAGTTTTGCATATGCGAGGTCAAGAACGCACTTATAATTAAGAGATCTTATCCATATTAAGCAATATTGATCACATTTTAATCACTATTCTCCCCCTTAAAAATTACATATGTGATGACAATTTTTGATTCTAACCATGAATGTACGTTAACTTTTTTTTTAAGACTTAACCAAACAATGGGAGAATAGAAAGCATGCCAGAAATGAACTGTTAACAAATTTTATACTTCCCCCTCATAATAGATTAGAGTGAAAAACTTTAGAGTGGAGTTTTTGAGTTGAGGCACACAATATTTGAAAAAGAATTGAAAATTCTATTGAAAATATCTTGAAAAATTGTGCTCAACGGGAAAATGATTTTTAATTTATCTTATGAAGTATCATTTCCTTAGTGCTTCTCTTAAGCATTCAAAAATTTGAATGTTTACATGACTTTGCTCAAGACCAAGAAGATGTGAACTTCCCGTTGTTTAGGAATAATATGCATAAATGAACATTTTCCTTTCTTTAGAGACCGAGTCCAAAACTGACATTTACTTAGAATTCGTAGAGAAATATTTGAAGAGACATGTTTTGAAAACTTTTTGAAACTCTCACTCGAACTTCATTTATACACCCGTGTTGATATTAGTTATCATTTCTAGGTGTGTAAATGTTATCGATTTATAAGAGACGTGTCGGAGAAGATTATTTTTGGTATTTTTGAAATTTTTGATTTTGTATTTTCCTTTTATAGGTTTATATTTTTATAATTATGTTTTTTCTGCTAGAAAGTATACAAAGAATACTAAGATGTTACAAAGACGTTCAAGCTCCCGTGGAGACAAACTGCGCATACCAAGGCGACGAACCAAATAGTTAAACCTAAGCACTGGAATGGGCTTTTATCCAACAAAGCAAATGGATATAAGAAGAAGAGTCTGATAGTTAGGGCACATCTGATTAGGAGGATTGCTAGGTCTTACGGGTTGATGGCTCCATCTTATATGAGGATTGTTACTCTAGGACATGAGACTTCGCTTCTTAATGTGGCGAGGCTAGTTGATTTTGGTATTTGCAGGTACAACGGATTGGGACTAGGTGAGTTAGTTGATGATCAGCTTGATAACAGCGAGGATGAGGCTGTTGCTGCTGAAGCTAGAGGGGCTCAGGATGAAGAAGGCGGTGTGAGGCGTCGCCCCAACATAACCTTCACTAATAGGCTGAGGGCTATGGATGACAGGCTAGGTGACATGGATACTAACATCTACAAACTAAGCAACGATGTCAAAGATCTTACTTATGTTGTGTCTGGGATGTCTGAGCAGTATGATCAGTTTTATGGAGAGTTCGGACAGATGAGAATGGAGCAAGAAAGGTTCCGTAACTGGAACACTGACCACTTGTCTCAGCTGCTAGCCCATCACCACATTGACCACACCCGCTACGATGGAACCTGATACTCTTATGTTCCAAACATTCCTGATTTGGGGGTTCAGTAGGGTGTGAATTTCATGTCCAGCCCACAAGTCTTCTCTACTGCACCTACTGCCTCTCCCAACCCGTTTGGCTACTTTGATGCTTTCAGTGCAGGAACCTCTACTTCCTAAAACCCCGAGAATGACATGGACGAGGAGTGATTCCTCATTTGCTTTAGACCAAGAAACAATTTAAACTTTTAAACAATTCTTATGTCTGTAATAATTTGGATTTGTAGGATGTTATGGTTATCTATTTGTCTATGTTTCTCTACTGATGATTGTGTTTTAGCTTAATGGGAATTCGAGATCAGAAAGGAATTACGTCGTAAACACATCCTGGTGTTATGCCATAATCATCAAAGCTACGGCGTAACTGGGTCGGTCCACTTACGTCGTAACATCCATTGAGAATAATGATCGTACAGGTTTACGGCGTAATTGGGCCGATCCAATTACGCCGTAACACTCCCCTGGTCTTTGAATTTCGGAAGGAATGAGAACTGCTTGTTCAAGCAAAAATAAGAGGGAAGTTTTTCAGTTCTTATTTCTATTTTATTTTATAATTTATTTTTGTACAAATAAGGACTTTGTACATTTCAAGTTGGGGGAGTAGAAATAAGATTCACTTGACCTATATTTGCCTTCGATTTTCTAGTTTCCTCTGAAAAATGGTGCAAATTTTAAAAAAATTGACATGTTTTTCTTACTGAACTAGATTAAATCTTTGTCGAATGCACATTTACCCTTTATTTCTATTGGTGAGGTTAAGCCTGATGATTCCATTTTCATCCATTATACAAAAACCCACCAAAAATTTGAGTGTGTCGGTAGTATTGTAGACCTTAGAACTTAGCCAGTACATCATTTCGAGACCTAATTGATTAGACGAAATAGATAGTTCGAAAAGGCAACATTGAGGAATTCACCCAAATAACCCATATGTGTATAACTGTGTGCGTATATCGACTTGTTACACTAACTTGTCGACCTCCCGTGATAAAACCCTTTGTTGCACTCATTATTAGTGCAAGATACCCATAGATCACCATGTTGAGCCAATATGTGTTTTAACCCTATATTATATATGTTTCGTTACACCATTTCGCCTTAGTCAACCATGTAGTCTATATTTTTATTTGTGTTTAAATTCCTGGCTACCTAAGTTCATGGTTCAGGGAAATGGGTTTAAAGATTTTGGAACTTTCGTTGAAGACATATCATTATGATCATTGAAGGAACCACGGTATTGTCACTTTTGATATTGTTTATCTCAAGTGGGGTGGGGGGATATATTATGTGTTTATGACAGGAGTATCTGATGCGGAGGGTCGTAGGATTTCTACAAAAAGTTTTACAACTCCCTAGGCAGTGTGCCTAATCGTTGCAGTGTAGTATAAGCAAGACTCGGGGGTTGTTATCGTTCTCTAGGGGAATAGGTTGGGAAGGCTTGATCATGGTCTAACAGAATTCTAGGGGTTGAGACAAGATTCTTTTTGTATTTTTATATTATATGAAAGCAGGTAAATCTATGCTTTGAGAGGTTGATTTGTTTAACTAATAACTAAACTAATTATAATCTATGCTACTAGTGATAACTTTATGATAAACAATTGTATTTACCTAATCATGCACTACTCTTTATATTGCTTCTCCTAGATCCGTTGCTTTGTCACACTTGTGATGATCTGTGTAAGTATTTCCTTGGTCATGAACGGATTACACGAACCCGCCGTCTATTTAATATTCTGTTAGGGCAATGCACAAGTAAGGCAGCATGAAGACTATTACAAGGCCCCTAAGAGTATATTAAATGCATGTGAAATAACTTAAGAGGGATCAACCATATTAGGGGTAAGGTAGTATGAAGACTGTTACCGATGGTATCCTTTCTACACTACTCGCGTTTCCTTAGACATATCAACAGCGATACAGACAAAAGCTGGTTTTCTAAAGCCTAACGCGCACATTCATCAACAAGAAGCAACATCAAAAGGATCTACAACCTAAGTTTCATGCAATCATAACAAAGACCATACATACACATCCGTAACGACGGAATAGACACATATGACTGCATTCGAACCTTAACTCAAGAAAGCTAAAGGTACAAATTATCTTGGGTATCAATAATGGGTACCCGAATTCCTAAAGATCTAAAGGCGAACCTTATATTTTTGGGGTGGAATTTGAGGGTTTTTTTTGCTAGTCATACACATTCCTATCCATGAGACGCTATTAATACTCGATTTTTGTCGGTATGTGTCATAAAAAATTTTAAAATTTGGTCAAAATTACCTTTTTATGCTATGTTTTGATATATTACCCATCATTTTAAGGACAAAGCAAATGGCAATTGAAGGAATAGTTTCTAAGGCTTATTTTTCCCCTACACTTAAGTTGAACATTGTCCCTAATGTTCTATAGAAGTACCCGTAAAAACAAATAAAGGGATAAGAAAACAAGTAAAAGAAACTAGTACTCCCCTGGTTTGCTCAATGATAGAGAAGAAACATGCTATAACTTGTTAAATCATCCTCCAAGAATCATCCAATGAAACTTCCTAAGAACTTCCAAGCTTCTTCTCATCAAATATAACCTATAATCAAAGACAAAGACAACTACACCAAGCATAAAATCGGCGGGATAGATATAAATACAATGAGTGTTTAGGGTTTTGACTCTATGAAAGCAGTAAAGATAGGATGAAAATAATGATGTAATAATAGGTTTATGCAGGTTTACAAAAGAATTACAAATTTTAAATATTGCGAATTTATTTTTCAGAAATACTAGAAAAAAATTCGAATTTTTACATTGTTGGAGACGCGACGCCGTCAGGTGTTAATCCCGACGCCTTATCCAGGCAATGTGAAAACTTCTTCGTTTTTAATGAGAAATTTCCTTCACATAATTTTATTATTTAAATCAGAAGAAAGCACTGCATAAAAACTTGGAATTAATCATTACAATCATATGACTCGAAACTGACGCGAAATTAACGCGAAATTATCTAAACAATTTATTTTAAATGTTTGAATTTGGTTCTTAAAAACAGGATATTTCCCCTACACATATTTTGTTGCAAAATACCTTTGATTGCAAATAAGATGAAGTTATAAACAAAAGAAAGCATGATTACATAGATGATTCAAACATAAAAGAATAAATGAAAAGAAATAAAACACACGACGCTCTTAATATGTGAGAAAAATAAATATTGAATTGCCTCCCAAGAAGCGCTTTTCTTTATTTATGAGTCTTGTAGCTAGACTCGAAGTCAAACGTCTTTACGTGACTTCTCCTTTGCTTCTCTTGGCCTTTATGGCTATCAAGCTCCGAATGGCTCTGCACACATTTTCATCATGTTTGTACTCGGGTCCCAAATCTAAGCTATCAGAGTAGTGGATTTTTTTGCTGCTGTCATCGTCACTCTCTATGACAAAAGGAGGTATGCGATCGGTTTTTATGTCCGTAAAATCTATGTGTTTAAACATTTCCATCTTGTGGGGCATCTTAAACACGATCTTCTCCTTATCTTTCTCAAATGTGATTGTTCCTTCCTCACTGTCGTAAACAAGACCGGTTGCTTCTACGAATGGTTTTATGAAAATAACTGACCCTAGGTCAGGATCAATGACACTAGTGGTATCCTCAAGCACCATGAAGTCACATTCGTAGGTGAAGTTCCCAATAAAAACTTTTAGCCCCTTGACTCTCCTTACAAAATTGTAGATTTTCCCAGGGTTTGATGGTTTCCTTCTTGGCCCCAGCCTTTTGCTCATGATCTAATTATAATGAAGCCTAGACATTACATTGATTGGGGATTCCATATCTAGATAGGCTTGCTTATTATTGAAGTGGCCAATCATGTAAGAAAATTTAACGTTATTCAAGTTCCCGGTTCTAACCTTGGCCTTTACCCATGGGGGTCGAGGGTTATTTAAAAGCCATTCGTGATACCTTAATTCTTTTATAGTGGGGAAAGTGTCAAAGTGTTTCGGGCTATCTTCCTCTTCCTCTTCGATTTCATCTTTAGTTTCTTCCTCGAATTCCTCCTCGCTTTCCATAGTCATCTCGTGATCCTCGTACTCGGTTGTACTGGTCTTTACATTTCCCTCTTCCATAGCTTTATCTTCCTTATTTAGAATAACGATTGAATTAACGAAGTGAACACGTTTTAGGGATGAAGGGTTTCTATTTTGTTTTGCTAAGGATGATTGAGACATATATTTTGGGGAGAGTAACTTTGCTGGGCTTTTGATTCCTATGCCTAGAAGCTCCTCTCTTGTGGGATCGTTAGTAGATGTGAAATTCATTTGAGCTGCGGGGTTTCCTATAGCGTCACGAATAGGAGCGTCATCAAGCTTTTCAAAAACAGCTTTCCACAAAAGATTAATTTTACTAATCATGTCGTCTTGCTGTTGTTTAAGTTGAGTCCTTAGGCTGGATAGTCTTTTCTCTTGATGAGAGTCAAAATCAGTTAGTTTCTTCTCAAGCTTTGTTTGGTAACTAGATGAGTAGGTAGAGAATGAGCCATTCAGTGGGCTGGTAAACGTCTGGGCGTGTGCCCAGTTAAAGTTTGGCTTTCCCTTCCAAGCATTGGCGGCTTCGTTAAAGTTTCTTGGTCCTTGGTTGTTAGCCTCAAAATATTGAGTCGAACAAGGAAGCTCGGCTACGAAACATGGAAGCTCGGTCTTTACTTAATTATATGTTGTAATAGGCTAGAAAGGGTAAATGGGCTCGTTATTTAATCTAATATTGGATGCGTTACGGGCTTAAGCCCAAGTTGTCTCGAGCCCGGCCCAAGAAACAAACCTACTCGGCCCATAAGGCTTAATGAAAGTCGGCCCATAGGAAGTATAAATACCCCTCTCCAAGTGTGGAGAGGGTGTTGGTTCTCATTTGTATTTCACTCATTTGCTAGAAATCAACCATTCTTTTTTTCTTCTCTCTACTTTTTCTCTCTACTCTTCTTCATTTTCCTCTTATCTATTTTCTTGGTTAATATGGTGAAGTGAAAGTGGTTTCGGGTTCCGTCAATTGGTATCACGAGCCTCAGGTGGGTTTAGTGATAAGTTGTGGTTGTGTAGTTTTAGCTTATTGGTTAACGCTTATTTGTGGTTTTTTTTCTAATCGGATTATTATTTATCTTTAGTGATTATCTGATAAAAAGTTAAAAAAAAAACCCCATCACTAGCTTACTTTCATTGTTATTGTTTTGAAAAAAAAAAGAGTGACTTACTTTTTTGTTTGGGCTTCAACAATAACTTGCATTTGCGGCTCAAAAGAAACAAAAACGTGGCCAAATTTATCTATTGTCTTTAGTTTTTTAGTTTTGCTTATTTAGTCATCAAAAGTGTCTCTTCTTCTAAAATCGAATATAGCATAATTAAGCATCTTATCGTTGTTCTATTTCCGTAGCTTATTAAGTTTATCTTTTTAGTGGTAAAACAGCTTATTAAAAGCTTGTTGTGAGATGTATGTTGATAATAACACTTCAGGCCTCGTTCCCCAATGACAAAAGGCGTCAGATTATGACAACTCTGGCCCCGTCCCCCAACTACAAAATGTTTCTCCTTTAGCAGATACAACAGCTCCGTCACAACAAGAGTTGGATCTTCTTTTCGGTCCTTTGTACGATGAATTTTTCACTGCAGGTACTTCAAGTGTCAACAAGTCTTCTTCTCCCACCGACAATTCTAAACAACAAGACACACCACCTACAACGAATATTCAATCTTCAATAGAACCAACAAATCCAACTACAAATGTTAATGCTGAGGAAAACAACGATAATCAAGCAGCAGATACACAGTTCCAACAAGATGAATTTATCAATCCTTTCTGTACACCGGTACGAGAAGTTTCTGAGTCTTCCTCACGCAATATTGATAATTCAAATATGCATACCTTCTATCAACCACACGATTCCGAATACCGATGGACCAAAGATCACCCGCTAGAACAAGTTCGTGGAAATCCATCCAAGCCAGTGCAAACAAGACGACAACTTGCAACAGATCCTGAAATGTGTATGTTCGCGCTCACCGTGAGTACTGCTGAACCAAAAAACATTAAGGAGGCAATGGCTGATTCTGCATGGATAGAGGCAATGCAGGAAGAGCTTCATCAGTTTGATAGACTACAAGTCTGGGAACTCGTTGACAAACCCTTTGGCAAGACTGTAATCAAGCTAAAGTGGTTATGGAAGAACAAAAAGGATGAAGATCAAACTGTAATTCGCAATAAGGCACGACTTGTAGCTAAGGGATATGCTCAGGAAGAGGGTATTGATTTCGAGGAATCATTTGCTCCAGTTGCTCGCTTGGAAGCTGTTCGGATTTTTGTCGCCTATGCTGCACACAAGTCTTTTCCAATCTATCAGATGGACGTGAAAATGGAATTTCTTAATGGTCCACTGAAGGAGGAGGTTTATGTTGCACAACCAGATGGGTTCGTTGATCCTGATCATCCAGAAAAGGTTTACCGTTTAAGGAAAGCTCTATATGGATTGAAGCAAGCTCCGAGAGCCTGGTATGATGAACTCTCAAATTCCTTGATGTCCAAAGGTTTCACTAAAGGTACTATTGACCCTACTCTATTCACGATAAGATACGAGAAGGACATTCTACTTGTGTAAATTTACGTCGATGACATTATTTTTGGGTCTACAAACCCTAAATTTATAGGTGCTGAATTAAATGAATAACATATAAACAAACATTAAACGCAGCGGAACAAGCACCTATCAACGGATCCATAGAGTCATATGATCAATCAAAGAAAAGACAAGAAAAGTAATACCTTTGTAGCGTGATTAGTAGAATCAACTGGTGACCTTCACCCTAACACGAAACACCAAATGAAACCAAGTGATCAATGGAGATCACCTCTATGATGTATCCACACTACACTTCCTTGTATACCAATTGATGCTAGTCTTAACCCCGTAACTATGGAATTCACCTTGAATAAACTAGATACAAATTGATAGAAAACAAGAACACATAAAACCCTACTAAGGTGTGTATGTGCCGTGTGTTTTTATAAGGAGAGGAGGAGAGCCATATTTGGTAAATTTGTAATCACATTAATAAGAAGATATCCCATATTAATTTACCAATCACATTAATTACAAGATATTCCATATTAATTTACCAAAAGATTTGATCTCATCCCCTCTTTGACCTCCATATAGGCCGGCCACCATGAGGGCTCAAATGGGCCTCCCATTTGATTTTCAAGTCCAATATAATAAGTACTTTACTTAGTTATTAGAAGCCCGATAGTTATCCCGTGTTACGTGGATTATTTATATACCGTAAATACAATAAACACGATATATAAATGGTACCTCAGTGTATATGTGTGTGACCCCATAGGCTCACATGTGTCTAGCCATATAATTATTTATTATGACACGAGCATACTCCAACAGCTCCCACTTGCGCACGTCATAATAATCAAGTAATTATACAAGCAAAGGTTAGCGTCTAGCAACACGCCAATGCCCCTAGAGACATATGAGGATAGTTTCTTAAACATCTCATTTTAAATGGTTTAGGTATCAATCATCCTTTTGTTATAGATACTATGTTGAACATCTGACATGGATCATTAGTCATTCTAATGTTTAACAATTCTGTTTCTCGATATAGACATTGAACTAGATTACCAAATTAATCAAGTATCATCTTAATTACATTTGGGTGCGGCCACACATACATCTGTTCAAATCATCGAGGGGCCCAGTAGTATCTTACTCCATAACATGTGGAGAAACAAATCCTATTTTGACTGCACGTGTCCGTTATGTGTTTCATATCCCTCCTGAAAATGGCCTTTATAGCAGCCTTCAACAGGTCAACGTTGAACCATATCAAAGATTGACATTCCACACACACAAAACCTACTTGCATCTCAAGTCTGAGGATGAGAGACATAACCACTTGCGAGATTCACTATTGACGCCGATCCATGTAGTGAATACTCGTAGGTTGGGTCAGTCCAATGTTCATCCAATGAACAACATATGAGTTTGGCGGTATCATCCATTAATATTCATACCATATGAATATGACCAAAAACACTCACATTTGCCTTAATTCAAATGAGCCTCACGTATCAATAAACTATAATGGACATTTAGAAATAAATAAATTAATCATGTAATTAAACATGCGTAATAAGAACACAGCGTTGTATAATTAAAGACGAGCATACCAGGTATATCAATTCATTGTTTAATACATCTGCTTAACGTTCCATTATCTAAATACTAAAAATAGAAATACATGAGACACTAAGCAGTCGAAGTCAATGTTCCCTAGCATGATAAACAATGTTTGGTAAAACGACATTGACTTTGTAAAAGTACCACTAAGTTGTCATCTGAGCCAAACTTTGAGAATACTTGTTTCAAAACTCACAAGAAGTGAACGTTTTGAATAATACGATGATTGTCATTTTGTATATGTGTGTTTCATGTGCTATTACAATAATACTAGGATCGCCACAATACATTACATAGGTTGTTTGAAGCAAGCAAAACCACCTATATAAGACAATCTGCTTAACAGCTTCCCAAACTGTGAAGTATTCTTATTCTTTAATGAATAGTACAACAATGCTTTCAATCAAGCATGTCCAGTCAGCAGTATTATCATTTATGATGAAAATCCTGCTATGACTAGGATTGAGAACCATCTTAATCAAAATAAGCATTAGTGTATAAACTCAACACTAATCTCCTTATTAAAATCCGTAAACTATGAACATGTCTTTAGTCCTTTGCAGGCCTTTTAGAATGTTCCTTTTATAGTAGTCTAATGACTTTCACTTAGATACTATGGTTTTAGGTTCATCTTGCATTCATGCAAGTGTTACAATTAGTCTAATACATATCATGACATACATAATGAAACCTTTAGCTGAACTAAACGTTTTCATGCATGTGTTCAACTCATCAGGTGAGATAGAACTTTGAGTCTTGCTCAATGATGTGTCATATTGTGTTAGACTTGTTAATCGCGTATGTTTATTCTAGTAAACATTTGTTCCAAGGTTGTATGTTTTATTTCGTATATCTCTCGATAGAAACATTATTCCAAACTAAGGATTAAAATCAAGCTTAGGTGAAATATTATTTCAAATATGTTCACAACATATGAGATATAAGAAAAATAAAACATAATGCTCCGACTAGCTTTAAGGTGTTCTCAAGAGTTATCTTTGTTTTAATCAAAATCAAATTATTGATTTAAACTTAAGATTCCAGCTCCTAAATGCATGCTCTAATCACCACTTAGATTTTTGCAGCTTGCACATTTTCTAAAGATAACTTGGATTCATAAACCCTTTTGATTACACAACGTCCTCGCAAAGGTAATCATTCAAGAAGGAGTTTTGACATCCAATTGCCATATTTTGTATTCATGAAATCATGTATGGTAATTAATATCTTTATTCATTTAATGCTCGCAATGAGAAGAAGCTTTAATCATAGTCAATCGTTTAAGTATAAGTAAAACACTTGCCACTAGGCGTACGTATAAATATGTGTACATTTCTGTCTATATTAGTCTTCTCCTAGAAGAACCAATTTAACCTCTTAGTTTTACCAATTGGTGAAAGATCAATCAAAATCCAAAAATGATTTTCTTTCATGGACTATATCTCAACATTCATTATGTTGTTCGCTAGTGCATTCAGAAGGTTGTGTAAGAAGAGACTTTCTCTAAAAACAGATGCTCCCACTTGCTTCGAGTAAGAGGAGATTTTCTTTGAATACGCAGCAAGTCGAGCAACAATAAAATTTATTCTCGTTTGGGATGTATAATGTATGCTAACAGTTCTTGTTAGGTCTTGTGTATCTTGAATCATACATGATCATCAATGAAAGCTTAGAGAGAATAGTAGAGAAAGGCAAGTATTTAATTTTCAAATATTATAAAATAAAGGAAAAAAGGAAAAGATTATTACAAGGCTTAACCCCCTAATGGTGATTAAGAAGGGTATTTATAGGAGAGGGAAGGAAGCTTCCCTTCCTTTATTTTTCTAATGTTTCACTTCTAGTCCCTAGACTTTAGTAATTATGCTATTTCTTACTTTTAGCATAATAAACCTTATTACAAGCTACATTATTCTTAACAAAATAAAGACTAATGACTAAATATAATAAAACCACATAATTGACACTTTTCTTGAACCTAACAATCTCCCCCTAAGGGTCGATTATTCTGGGTGTTCCCTTGGTGGTCCAAGTGGTCTTTCATTCACATACATCTCCCATCTTCTCATCTGGTTGCGATACTTTAATCTCACTTCAATTGCTTCTTTAAACAATTTCAAATACCCAACCCATCTTTAGTAAGATCTCTTTGCTTATAGCCATACTTAACATCATTATTGTAACTCTTTAGACCTTCTAATACTCTGTTTAGTGTTGCTTCACAAAAATTATGAATCTCTAAATGTCTCATCACCCTTTTCTCTTTCTTGCTATTCTTGTATAGTATTCCATGCACGGGCTCATAGATGATGGAGAACATTTTGTGTTTTTCAATTCCTGGGAAAGATATTGTTGGTGCAGTAAGATTAACCTTCTATTGATAGCTTTCTATTCCAAGTTGAAAGTCATGCACTCTCTCCCATATCACTGAGCTTCTGATAAAAACTGATAAAGACCACAGCAGACCTGTTTCTGCATAATCAGGTACCTTGCCATTCATGATCAGCAAGTAGATATCCTCAATATCATTCTTATTGAGATTCTTGTAATCAGACTCGGTAATTGACACTATGCACTCATTGGCTCTTCTTGCAACTATCTCTGTGATGAACTTGTGTTCATGGCCCAGTTCCCAGTACGTCTTGATAACTTGAATGATCTTTGAATTCGAATAAACAACTTCCTTTGGTTTTCCAGGCTCTTTCTGCCTCTTTATGTAGAAGATCTTTGCATGAGGATTCTTCCAATGTTCAACACCATACCGAGCATAAGGATTAAATTTCTTTACACACTTATTCACCCATCTGGAAGTCCGTTCTTCGATATCAACATCATTGAAAATAATTGCAGGAAACTTGTGAAGTGACAACACTATCTTCTCAGGCCCTGAATTTCCTTTCTTCAAATACAAAAGATCTTGATTTATCAGAGACAATGCTGGAGCTTCAGGATCTCTCTGACAGCTTTGAACTAGAGGTGTGGTCTTTCGTGGATGTGGAGATGCAAGAATTTCCTTTCTGCTTTCCCAAACAATGTCACTTTTCAAGAAATTCTTCATCTGATCAATATGATATTGATGCTCATCTCCTGAAGTACATCTTTGTCTCAACATCTCATCAGCAATTTTCTTTAGCTCTGCCTCATTAATAGTCAGTGACACTTCTTCCATAATGTCTTGTGATACTTGCTTCAGAGAAAGTAGAGAGAAAATGAGATGGTTGATTTACTTGCACAAAATACAAATGAGACCAACACCCTCTCCACACTTGGAGAGGGGTATTTATACTTGCACCAGGATGCTTTCATGCCTATGGGCTTTCTATGGGCCGGGCTCGAGATTACTTGGAATTACTTTGGGCTTTAGCCCATAACACGTGACCGATTAGATTACATAAACGAGCCCGTTTACCCTTTCTAGCCTATTACAACATTATAAAAATAAATGACCGAAACCTAATATTCCAAATGAACGAACTTCTTGTTCGACTCAATATTTTGAGGCTAACAATCTCCCTCGAAGTGAGTTCATTGTAACACTCCTTCATGAGATCAATGAGATTGCTTTTGTCGTTAAGCTCTTGTCTTTGTCTTGGTCTTTATCTTGTTGTAGGCTTGTTCATTCATTCTTTATGATCTTTGATATTGAGCCTTTGTCATTGTCTTTCGACTTTATCTTTACGTCCGAGATCTTTAAATCTTTATCCTTCAGTCTTTATCATCTTTGCCACCTTGCGATCTTGTGTCTTGACCAACATGCTCATACTTCGCATCTTTTTGAAAGCTTGCTAACAATATCCCTTGATAGACTTGATATCTTAAAGGAAGATCTTGTTTATCAGAGTTTGCGGAAGTCTTTGTATTCAATTCTTGAGCTTTCTTGATTCTTGAGTCTTGATGCTTATAGTATGTCTTTGTAGCATGATCATGAGCATGTGGTAATGAATCCGACTTCAGCTGGAATGAGGCTGCAACACCGTCGTTTGTACCTGCATTTAAATGTTAGTGATAAACAGCAGATATGGACGAATATGGCTTTGTCATTCGTCCGGATTTGGTTGCATTAACCTCTAATTCCGTGAGGACCGTTTTACAGTATAAATATTGTACCTGTGATCAGGTAGGTTCAATTTAGAAGAACCTCCTTGATAGGGTTTCCAGCTCAAAGCTTTAGATCCTCTAACGCGTATGCATTAGATTCACCGTACTTGCTTGTTCTCAATACCGGAACGTCTCAAAGCAGACAACACGATATGAGTGAATCAGATAGTTACTATCTTTCTGATTGAGTCGTCAATTCATTTTACTGGAACAAGTTTGATTCACATAGAATCGCACCATCGTTTCTTTCTAGTTGACACAAGTTTGATTCATATAGAATCGCGCAAGTCACCTACCAAGAGCTTGTTTGATGTTGGCTCAAGCAGGATTTCCATCTTCACGGTGAATACTTAAGTATCACTCGGATGTTCTGGCAAAATCACAAGGATAATGCGTAGGACTCTTGTTAACAGCTTGTGAACTTATTGGTGTTCAACAAGTGTTTGTCATGGAATGTGTCCTAATGAGATTTATTTTATTGATCTCTTGGCTCTAGACTCGATTAGTGCGTTTTGGTTTTAGTACTCGGAGGCTGGAGCAGACTGCCACCTATTCAATATCAACTAACTCGGAGTGAGAAAGTCAATAGAAGTCGTGTGTATCTCCGTGACAAATGAGACAAGTTTCTGTTGAGAGAAACTCGAATGGCTGGGAAGGGTTGTGCATTGCATCACTGGGTCCATGATGTCGTCTTCAATATCAGAATTCATCTTTTGTGAAAACCGATAGATTATGTATTGACTCGTTTTCTGCCTAAGGTGTAGGGAGGGCTTCTTTCTTTAGACCCTTTATCCTTACATTTCTTTTTTATTCTTCAACCCCTTCAATGCTTACCAAGACGTCATTACTAACACCTTGTTGTGATTGTTCCAGTGTTAGCTCAATCTTAGTCGACATTATTCCCTTATACTCATTCATCTCCAATCATACCTAAGGACTGCTATTTCTAACTATGGAATGTCCTTGGGTAGATCCCTCCGGTTCTGGTTGGATCATAGGACTAATACCTAACCTAACCACCTTATGCCTTCAGAATCGTCATGAGATTAAGATGTTGTTGGGTATGAGATCGTAACCATAAAACCTTTTTTTTCGAAGAGTATCAAGCACTTTGAGTCGATTAGATCACTTATTATTTTCAAGATCACATTTTAATTACATTTCTCCCCTTATTTTAAATACTAATTCACTTAGTTTTTGAAATACCTTGTGATTAAAATTTGTCATGAAAATTCTGTGGAGAAAACATATTAGCATGAATTATATGGAACATTAACTTGCTCCCCCTCAATTTTACATATGTTTGACACCAAAAAAATGATACCAAGTTGTAAAAGGAATATAAAATGAGGGTTTCGCATTGTTACAAATAATTTTGAAAGATTATGAATTGTCATTGAAGAATTCTTGAAAAATTGTGCTCAACCACTTAATCATCTTATAACATACAATCTATTGAGTAGTCATTATTATTACTGAGTTGTTATTAAGAGATTTTTGATAATGTTTTGAATACATAAGAATTGTCGTGAGATGATGTATCCAAAATCATTAAAACTTTGTTTTTCGAAAAACTCCACCTCAAACATTGACTCATTTTAAAAATGACACCAAATGTAGAAGAATTGTCTTGTAAAACAATATGAGGGATGGAGTGTTGAACACGCAATTTTGAAAGATTTTGAATCATCATTAAGAAATTCTTGAAAAATTGTGTTCAACATTTTGAAAAACTAAATGTTAGAAGACTTCTCTTCTAACGCTAAGGATAAGCGCACTTATGCGTACACTCTCCTTTGTCGTTCGGGTCCGAGTTGCAATCTGAGAGCAATTACAAGTCATGAAGAAAAATTAGAAATGACATGTTTTGAAAGCATTTGAAACTCCTGTTCGAACTTCATTTACACGCCCGTGTCGATATTAATCAACATTTCTAGGTACGTAAATGTTATCGATTCCAAAAGACATGTTGAGAAGAATATTTTTGTGAAACATTTTCTGATTTTTTTGATTTTGTATTATCTTTTTGAAATTTTATATTTTTGTATTTTTCTTTTATAAAAAATATTTACATGTTGACCTCAGCAGTGTTATGTGATGGTGGAATAGTAATTCCAACTCTTGTTGTGATGTAGATGTCTTGTCTGCTGAAGGAACAAATTTTGGAACCAGCTTTGAACTGGACGGTTCATTGTTGTGGTCGTGAATTCCGAGTTCTGAACTGTTATGATCAGAAGTCATTGCTTTTTTATCAGATCAGAATTCCTTGAAGCCCTGGTTTCTGAGATATCAGTCTTTTCAGCAACCAAACTCTGAGTCCTTCCTTTTTAGGATTAAAAGATGTACCTGCACTTAAGTTAAGAGTACCTGCACTGACATCAAGAGTTTGTTCGCATTCATATTGGTTAGTGATATCTTCATTTGAACCATTTGTGGGTTGACTGTCAACCTTGGTTGTGCTAAAGGTGAATATCTTTCCAGTAGGAACCCACCTAAGAGCAACTGTCATGAAAATTTTACCCGTCGGTTTCCACCTAAGACAAGATCTATGAGTCATTGTTTTCTCATGCACAACGAAAGTCTTTTTGATTGAAAACCTATGTCCTTTTGTGATCTGTCTTTCTGGTTTCTTTGCAAAACTTGTTTGCTCTACGGTTTTGTTTCTGTTCGTTGTCTTATTGGATGGGACCTTAGCACGCGAGTTGACTTCATTCAGGAATTTTGTTACACAGTGATCATGATTTGCATTAAAGACACATTACTAACATGTCGAGCAAACAAAATGTTTAGAGTCAGAAAAATTTCTAGAATTTCTAGAGTGTTCTGCTATGGGCACAGTCTTTGTCGTTACAAAACTATTCTTGGATACAGGCCAATTCCTAGATGTTTTAGTATTGCTCCTAGGTTTTGGTTTGCTTCCTTTAGCTGTGCTTTGTGATTTAGTAGAAGGCATCACACTAGGTCTTGAATTCCTACCGCTTTCTTGTGTCTTTTTCTTAGCTTCCTCTAGGTAGTGATTATGAACCATGTCATTTGAGCTATACCTAGATGAGCCAGGTGCAATCATGTGATGAGGTTTTGCAACAGCAGATTCTCTTTCCTTAGGCAAATAATGTGTAGTGACTGGTTTTGACAAATCGTTATTGACATCAACTTGGGAGGCAAACCGTGGCTTTGAAATTCTAGGTCGTTCAGACTTAAACGCAGTCGGTTGTCTAACAACTGATTGGTTTCTATGTGGTTGTAAAACCGGTTTCCCTAAGATTGATGATTTTGCAAACTTAGTATTCACACTATTTCCTGTTAATTTTCTTAACTCATTTTTTAATGCTGCAATTGCAAATCCTTTTTCCTGAAGTTGAGCTTTGAACTCAGCATTTTGAGCAATCAAAGAAGTTGTGTGTTCTATAGTCTTAGCTCTCGTTGTCTTGATAGAATCAGACAGTTCTTTGTAATGCCTTTTCAAAGTCTCATTTTCCTTAAGTAATTTAGCCACTTTATGTTCCAATTCGATGTTTATTGTTTCAATTACATCTATGTCATGTTTAACCTTGGCTTCATTACTTTTTACTTTCGAAAATTGACCATGTTGCCCTTCTTTTAAAGCTTGATTTTGATATTTAAGTTCAAGATTAACACAATGTGCTTCCATTCTTAAAAAATCTTTTTGAAATTGGGCAACGGTCTTTTTGAGACAAATATTTTCAGATTCGAGAGATTGATATGAGAAGTTCAGTTGTTTGGTTATCAGTTAATGAACAGCAAAGGAACATGTTGACATGACATTAGTACAACAATCCTGTCAGCCCCACTCACTTCATTGATTGAATTTAGCTTGCTCAGTATGATGTTGTCCTGTAGCAAAGACATTGATTTCAGCAGTCGTTTGTAACCTCAGCCAATGGCTCTCGTCAATTGGGTTTGATATCTGCATCATTAGTATGTGCATCATTCCCTGATCTGCTGCTTGTATCCTGCTCTGTTAACTCTGTCCCACTGCTTTCTGTGTCAACCAAACTAGCATCCAATGCTTTACACGTGTCAATCTTTCCCTCTGTTGTCTGCATTTGTCTTTCATTCACCCAGTTGTCATACTCTTGTTTATGTTGTGCTCTTTCATCAATCGACTTCTTAACACATTCCATGTGTTGGATCAGTGTGTCACGGAATTCTGGAATCGCGAGCTGAGTGTATTGTAGAAAGTAGTTGCGTGTCATTACAACATATTCATCATCCAAATAAATCCGTGACTTGATGAACATCTAAAACTGTGTCTCGAGTACTTTAAAAGCAGCCATGGATCCAATCTCTTGAAATTCTTCTTTGTCAAGTTGCTTTTCTAGTTGATCCACGTTAAGGAACATTGTGCTTGTGAAAGTCTCTATATCTTGACCAAAGAGTGTCGCAAATGCACGTTTGAATCCAGACTCGGTTCGAGTTCCTTTTAAGTCGTTGTTTGAAAGAAGCTTGAGGTGTGAATGAAGTTGTCGAAAAGATACCATGCAACTTTCTTTTGCTTTGTCTTGAATTTGTTGCATTTGTTGTTCTTCCGAATTAGAATACGAAGATAAAGTATCTTTCGTTTCCATTTTACCATGAATTGTGAAGTGAAAATGATTTGTAGGATCTTAAGATGATAAAGTTGTGATGTAGTTTTGTTTTGATGTTACAAGTTCAAATTTGATTAAGCAAATCCGGTAATAAAATTCCAATTTTCAAATTTTGTGTGCAATTTTGATAAGACAATTTCGATATCGAACAGAACAAATTTCGATAAGGATAATCTCGGACAAGGTAATTCTCGGACAAGTCTTCAACACAAGTTCGATAAGCACCTTTCTCGGACGAAATTTCTCAGACAACTCTTTGAAGCAATTTCGATTTGAGTTACAAAATATGATCTAACAAATTGCCTATTACAACATTGTGAAATAATTATAACAAATTTGATACATATGATGAATTTCGATAAAGCTTAATGCACAAATTCGATAATAAAAAATTAAGTCACAGAAATTGCCTCGTGTGGGAATCAAAGACAAAACCTATAGGAAACACTGGTTAGCACACAAAGCAATTGCGCTATAAAAAAATTATGTCACCGAAATTGAGCTAGGACTCTTGGTGCTAAGATTCTATCAAATTTGGTATAAGTAAGCAAATTTCAATGTGCTTTTTCTACTTATCAAATTTTGGTATAGAACTAAATCTCGATGTACTATGTCATTTACCCAATTTTGACATAGTGATAAATTTCGATATTCAAACAAAAAATGTTTTTAAAAATAACAGCAACCTGGAATTTCTGTAACCAGCTTCTTTTTGCTTCCAAGAAACCGTGCAAAGAGACTTTGTTCGATGATGTTGTTTCTCGTTCTTTCATTTGGAGTAATTCTAGATGTAATCTAAAGTTTACTTGGGATTGTTAGCTTCAACATCCTTATTTGATTGCTTTGTAATTGTTCTAGCTCCTTGCTAGCTTTCTTTTAAAAGTTACCGTTCAAAAAAAAATAATAACAGCAACCATATTCGATATCTTCATCATCGGTATATGGGTTTGATATCTTCATCATCGGTATGTGCATCATTCCCTGATCTGCTGCTTGTATCCTTCTCTGTTAACTCTGTCCCACTGCTTTCTGTGTCAACCAAACTAGCATCCAATGCTTTACACGTGTCAATATTTCCCTCTGTTGTCTGCATTTGTCTTTCATTCACCCAGCTGTCATACTCTCGTTTATGATTTGCTCTTTCATCAATCGACTTCTTAACACATTCCATGTGTTGGATCAGTGTGTCACGAAATTCTGGAATCGCGAGCTGAGTGTATTGTAGAAAGTAGTTGCGTGTCATTACAACATATTCATCATCCAAATAAATCCGTGACTTGATAAACATCTAAAATTGTGTCTCGAGTACTTTAAAAGCAGCCATGGATCTAATCTCTTTAAATTCTTCTTTGTCAAGTTGCTTTTCTAGTTTATCCACATTCATGAACATTGTGCCTGTGAAAGTCTCTATATCTTGACCAAAGAGTGTCACAAATGCACGTTTGAATCCAGACTCGGTTCGAGTTACTTTTAAGTCGTTGTTTGAAAGAAGCTTGATGTGTGAATGAAGTTGTCAAAAAGATGCCATGCAACTTTCTTTTGCTTTGTCTTGAATTTGTTGCATTTGTTGTTCTTCCGAATTAGAATACGAAGATAAAGTATCTTTCGTTTCCATTTTGTCGTGATGTGAAGTGAAAATGATTTGTAGGATCTTAAGATGATAAAGTTGTGATGTGGTTTTGTTTTGATGTTACAAGTTCGATTAACAAATTTGATTAAGCAAATCCGGTAATAAAATTCCAATTTTCAAATTTTGTGTGCAATTTTGATAAGAAAATTTCGATATCGGACAGAACAAATTTCGATAAGGATAATCTCGGACAAGGTAGTTCTCGGACAAGTCTTCAACACAAGTTCGATAAGCACCTTTCTCGGACGAAATTTCTCGGACAACTCTTTGAAGCAATTTCGATTTGAGTTACAAAATATGATCTAACAAATTGCCAATTACAACTTTGTGAAATAATTATAACAAATTTGATACATATAATGAATTTCGATAAAGCTTAATGCACAAATTCGATAATAAAAAATTAAGTCACAGAAATTGCCTCTTGTGGGAATCAAACACAAAACCTATAGGAAACACTGGTTAGCACACAAAGCAATTGCGCTATAAAAAAATATGTCACAGAAATTGAGTTATGTCACAGAAATTGAGCTAGGACTCTTGGTGCTAAGATTCTATCAAATTTGGTATAAGTAAGCAAATTTCAATGTGCTTTTTCTACTTATCAAATTTTGGTATAGAACTAAATCTCGATGTACTATGTCATTTACCCAATTTTGACATAGTGATAAATTTCGATATTCAAACAAAAAATGTTTTTAAAAATAACAGCAACCATATTCGAACCCCGATCACTACAATCACAACATAAATCAATTCTAGAACACCAACTGAGCTAGGCTGCTATTTGATTATATCCTTCCAATTTTGATATAAAAGTAATTTCGACAGTACTTTTCTTCTTATCAAATTCGGAATAGTACAAATCAGATTTCCAACGAACTGACCCACTCAAATTTTGATGTGTACTACTACAATATTTCCGGTGTCCTTGTCCTAGAAAACAGTTACGGTAGTACTTTATCTTCACCCGAATCAAATTCGATGTACTCTTTTTTGAACCAAAATGATACCGAGATTAATAAAAACACAAAATTTAAAAGTGACAAGTTTAAAATTAAATCTTAATACCTCATAATCTTTAAACAAGATAAAACCTTGAGTAGTTAGGAAGATCAAAACTCGTGTTTATGAACTTATTGAATTTTGACACCCAATAAAAAAGAAATTTAAACCAAAAAAAATATAAAAAACCACACGAACCAAAACTAAATCGCCCCCGTGGCGATTGATACCAAATGTCGGAACCCAAGAATCACCTTCACTTCACCATGGATACAAGAAAAATAGAAAGGAGATATGATAAGAATTTAGAGAGAGGTTAGAGAGAGAAAGTATAGAGAAAATGAGATGGTTGATTTACTTGCACAAAATACAAATGAGACCAACACCCTCTCCACACTTGGAGAGGGGTATTTATACTTGCACCATGAGGCTTTCATGCCTATGGGCTTTCTATGGGTCGGGCTCGAGATTACTTGGAATTAGTTTGGGCTTTAGCCCATAACACGTGACCGATTAGATTACATAAACGAGCATGTTTACCCTTTCTAGCCTATTACAACATTATAAAAATAAATGACCGAGACCTAATATTCTAAATGAACGAACTTCTTGTTCGACTCAATATTTTGAGGCTAACAACATCTTTGTCTCAACATCTCATCAGCAATTTTCTTTAGCTCTGCCTCATTAATAGTCAGTGACACTTCTTCCATAATGTCTTGTGATACTTGCTTCGTCAGTATTTCATCATCATCTGAAGCATACGACTCAGTCCAAAAATCATAATCATCAACTTGCTCTTGATTACCTGAAGATGATGGACTTTGTTCACTTTCTTTATCCTGTCCAGACGACTCTCCAGTCACATATGCTTCGTACTCAGATGTCTTCTGCCGCTTTGCACTATTCTCCCCCTCAGGAGGAGCACTTGATAGACTTGATATCTTAAAGGAAGATCTTGTTTATCAGAGTTTGCGGAAGTCTTTGTATTCAATTCTTGAGCTTTCTTGATTCTTGAGTCTTGATGCTTATTAGTCTTTTATAAACATGACATACATGTGGTAATGGAATCCAAACCTTTTTACGCTGGAATGAGGCTGCAACACCGTCGTTTGTACCTGCATTTAAATGTTAGTAGTAAACAGCAGATATGGACGAATATGGCTTTGTCATTCGTCGAGATTCGGTTGCATTAACCTCCGGTTCCGTGAGGACCATTTTACAGTATAAATATTGTACCTATGATCAGGTAGGTTCAATTTAGAAGAACCTCCTTGACAGGGTTTCCAGCTCAAAGCTTTAGATCCTCTAAGTGTACGCATTTGATCACCATGCTTGCTAGTTCTCATTACCAGAACATCTCAAAACAGACAACACGGTAAGAGTAAATCAGATAGTTACTATCTTTCTGATTGAGTCGTCAATTCATTTTACTGGAACAAGTTTGATTCACATAGAATGGCACCATCGTTTCTTTCTAGTTGACACAAGTTTGATTCATATACAATCGCGCAAGTCACCTACCAAGAGCTTGTTTGATGTTGGCTCAAGCAGGATTTCCATCTTCACTGTGAATACTTAAGTATCACCGGATGTTCTGGCAAAATCACAAGGATAAGGTGTAGGACTCTTTTACAGCTGTGTGAACTTATTGGTGTTCAACAAGTGTTTGTCATGGAATGTGTCCTAATGAGATTTAATTTTATTGATCTCTTGGCTTTAGACTCGATTAGTGCGTTTGGTTTTAGTACTCGCAGGCTGGAGCAGCCACACTTTGCCACCTATTTAATATTAACATCTTCGATGAGAATGTCAATAGATTAAACTGTGTATCTCCGTGACAATGAAGACAAGTTTCGTTAGAGAAACTCAATAGGCTTGGAAAGGTTTATGCATTGCATCACTGGGTCCATGATGTCGTCTTCAATATTAGAATTCATCTTTTGTGAAAACCGATAGATTATGTATTGACTCGTTTTCTGCCTAAGGTGTAGGGAGGGCTTCTTTTTTTAGACCCTTTATCCTTACATTTCTTTTTCATTCTTCAACCCCTTCAATGCTTACCAAGACGTCATTACTAACACCTTATTATGATTGTTCCAGTGTTAGCTCAATCTTAGTCGACATTATTCCCTTATACTCATTCATCTCCAATCATACCTAAGGACTGCTATTTCTAACTATAGAATGTCCTTGGGTAGATCCATCTGGTTCTGGTTGGATCATAGGACTAATACCTAACCTAACCACCTTATGACTTCAGAATCGTCGTGAGATTAAGATGTTGTTGGGTATGAGATCATAACCATAAAACCTTTTTTCGAAGAGTATCAAGCACTTTGAGTCGATTAGATCACTTATTATTTTCAAGATCACATTTTAATTACATTTCTCCCCTTATTTTAAATACTAATTCACTTAGTTTTTGAAATACCTTGTGATTAAAATTTGTCATGAAAATTCTGTGGAGAAAACATATTAGCATGAATTATATGGAACATTAACTTGCTCCCCCTCAATTTTACATATGTTTGACACCAAAAAAAATGATACCAAGTTGTAAAAGGAATATAAAATTGAGGGTTAGCATTGTTGAGCACATAATTTTGAAAGATTATGAATTGTCATTGAAGAATTCTTGAAAAATTATGCTCAACCACTTAATCATCTTATAACATACAATCTATTGAGTAGTCATTATTATTACTGAGTTGTTATTAAGAGATTTTTGATAATGTTTTGAATACATAAGAATTGTCGTGAGATGATGTATCCAAAATCATTAAAACTTTGTTTTTTGAAAAACTCCCCCTCAAACATTGACTCATTTTGAAAATGACACCAAATGTAGAAGAATTGTCTTGTAAAACTTTATGAGGGATGGAGTGTTGAACACGGCAATTTTAAAGATTATTTGAATCCTCATTAAGAAATCTTGAAAAACTATCTCATATTTTGAAAAACTAAATGTTAGAAGAATCTCTTCAACGCTAAGATCAGCGCACTTATGATACACTCTCCTTTGTCGTTCGGGTCCGAGTTGCAATCTGAGAGCAATTACAAGTCATGAAGAAAAATTAGAAATGACATGTTTTGAAAGCATTTGAAACTCCTGTTCGAACTTCATTTACACGCCCGTGTCGATATTAATCAACAATTTCTAGGTACGTAAATGTTATCTATTCCAAGAGACATGCCGAGAAGAATATTTTGTGAACATTTTCAGATTGTTTTGATTTTGTATTATCTTTGAATTAGCATTAACACTTGATAATTCATAGTCAGTGTCTCTCATATAGTTGATTTGTATTTATCCAAGTTATCTATAGTCTTACAAAGTCTAGTCAGATCCTAAACCTAGGACCTACATACATGTTGACCTCAGCATTGTTATGTGATGGTGGAATAGTAATTCCAACTCTTGTCGTGATGTAGCTGTCTTGTCTGCTGGAGGAACAACTTTTGGAACCAGCTTTGAACTGGACAGTTCATTGTTGTGGTCGTGAATTTTGAGTTCTGAACTATTATGATCAGAAGTCATTACTTGTTTATCATATCAAAATTCCTTGAAGCCCTGGTTTCTGAGATATCAGTCTTTTCAGTAACCAAACTTTGAGTCCTTCCTTTTTGGGATTGAAAGATGTACCTGCACTTAAGTTAAGAGTACCTGCACTGACATCAAGAGTTTGTTCGCATTCATATTGGTTAGTGATATCTTCATTTGAACCATTTGTGGGTTCACTGTCAACCTTGGTTGTGCTAGATGTGAATATCTTTCCAGTAGGAACCTACCTAAGACCAACTGTTTTGAAAGTTTTACTTGTCGGTTTCCACCTAAGACAAGATCTAGGAGTCATTGTTTTCTCATGCACAACAGAAGTCCTTTTGATTGAAAAACTATGTCCTTTTGGGATCTGTCTTTCTGGTTTCTTTGCAAAACTTGTTTGCTCTACCGGTTTGTTTTTGTTATTTGTCTTATTGGATGGACCCTTAGTACGAGAGTTGACCTCATTCAGGAATTTTGTTACACAATGATCATGGTTTGCATTAAAGACACATTTCTGACATGTTGAGCAAACAAAATGTTTAGAGTCAAAAAAATTTCTAGAATTCCTAGAGTGTTCTGCTATGGACACAGTCTTTGTCGTTACAAAACTATTCTTCTGCTCTTAGATGCAGGCCAATCCTAGATTTGGTTATTGAGCCTAGGTTTTGGTTGTCTACATTTGCTATTGCTTTGTGATCTAGTAGAAGGCATCACACTAGGTCTTGAATTCCTACGCGCTTTCTTGTATCTTTTTCCTATCTCCTCTATAGTGATTATGAACCTGTCCATTTAAGGCTATACCTAGATGACCAGGGTGGCATCAAGTGATGAGGTTTTGTCAAAGCATATTCTCTTTCCCTAGGCAAATAATGTGTAGAGGAACTATGTTTTTGACCATATCGCTATTGACATCAACTTGGGAGGTAAACCGTGGCTTTGAAATTCTAGGTCGTTCAGACTTAAACGCAGTCGGTTGTCTAACAACTGATTGGTTTCTATGTGGTTATAAAACCGGTTTCCTCAAGATTGATTGTTTTAGAAAATTAGTATTTACACTATTTCCTGTTAATTTTCTTAACTCATTTTTTAATACTGCAATTGCAAATCCTTTTTCTTGAAGTTGAGCTTTGAACTCAGCATTTTAAGCAATCAAAGAAGTTGTATGTTCTATAGTCTTAGCTCTCGTTGTCTTGATAGAATCAGACAGTTCTTTGTAATGCCTTTTTAAAGTCTTATTTTCCTTAAGTAATTTAGCCACTTTATGTTCCAATTTGATGTTTATTGTTTCAATTACATCTATGTCATGTTTAATCTTGGCTTCATTACTTTTTACTTTCGAAAATTCACCATGTTGCCCTTCTTTTAAAGCTTGATTTTGATATTTAAGTTTAAGATTAACACAATGTGCTTCCATTCTTAAAAAATCATTTTGAAATTAGGCAACGGTCTTTTTGAGACAAATATTTTCAGATTCGAGAGATTGATATAAGTGTTTAGTTATTTCGTTATCAGTTAACTTAGCAAGCAAATGATATGTATCATAACATTTTTCAGTATTCTGGTCAACCCCTCCTTCATTATTGAATTTAGGTTGCTCAGTATGATGTTGTCCTGTAGCAAAGTGTTAGCCTTAAAATATGAGAACTTATCGGAATTACATTAGTTCATAAATATCCAAACACGCAGGGACTAGATTAGACTATTAAAGATAGTTTAGTTGTGTTTGGACTATAAATACCCCCTCCATACTTCCATGGAGGGGTGAGGATTCATTTTGTAAAAGTGTGTGTGTTCTTGTTTCTCTCTCTAGACACACACATCTTCTCTTTATCTTTTTCTCTCATCAATAATATGGCTTTCTATTTGTTTAATCCTCCCTGACCTCTGGATCAAAGAGTTAGCTAGGGTTTCTTATTATAACAATTGGTACCAGAGCTACATGGGTGTTTTGTATTCGTGGTGTTGTGTTCGTGGCTGTTTCAACTTATTTATAACTTATTTAAGCTTAATTTTGTGGGCTTTTTCTGTAACAAAGGCCCAACATTTTGTGTTGATTAAGTGTTTCATTTTTATAACAGTTTTGCTATTTTTGTTAAGTTTTTTTGGCCCTCTTCATCCAAAAACTTTAACAGATCTGATAATTTTTTACAGCTTATTTTTCAAGGTTATTTTTGAGCTTTTTATAGATTTATGGGTTGGCTTATTTGGTTTTAATCGAGCTTATTCAAGGTTTTGGATTGGCTTATTTTGTTCTTGGTCATGGTCTGAAAAGGAAAAACATGAAAGGACAATAGTACTTTTTGGTGTCTTGTGAACCGAACAACTCGAACCGAACAACTCATTTCATGTGTTAACCGAACAACATGTTCCAGTGCAAATCAAACATTTGACAAGCTTGTTGAAACCGAACAACTTGTTGTCAAGGGTGAACCGAACAACAAAAAATCCTATGACAACCGAACAACCATTTTTTCATGTTAGAACTGAACAACCACTTTTCCTTTAACAAACCGAACAACCCGTGTCCATTTGGGAACCGAACAACCCAAACCGAGTTAACTCGGTATTTACTGAGTTGACCCGGGTCAACTCATATGAGTCTTTTATACCAAGTCCAAAATCAACAAAAATAAAGATAAGTGACAGACAAGACTCGATCTAAAACAACATCAATAATTTCATCACCAACCAACAACATCATCACAACAAATCCAGATCTAACCCTAAAAATCCATTCGTCACAATTTCAAGCATCAAATCCCCAAGTCTAATCTATTAATCCCTTCATCACGTTAAATAACAACTCCATCTCCTTCAAACAGACAAGACTCAAAAAATTAATGTGATCTCAGATTGTTTAACTTTCCCTTCAATCTTTAAGATTTTTTTTAGTTGAACACAATCCAACATTGATCTATTAAAGGCATAACTTTATTTAATTTTCGAAAAGAAAGATTAAGGTATAACAATTATGTTACACTCAATCTTGGCTTCGTTTGAATACACAAGAACATCCAAACATTAAACCTACCTGAGACCCCCAAAGGATCTTGAAGACTTCGTTAGTAGTTAAAGCTCGGTCAAGACAGAATAATTAAACCCATTATTTTGAAGTATGGATTTTGTGTGTTCATGTTAGATGAAGTATGGATTTTATTTTGAGATTGATGAGATTTGATGAAGGAGATTCAAGGTGGAAGCCAGTTCTCTCTTTGGGGAGAGTTGGGGTGACTACGTTTTTTATTTTTGATTAGGGTTAGGGTAATGAACGAATAATTAGGGTATTGGGGTTATATATCACTAAGCGGGTAGTATTTGGTGTTGGGCTTGTAGTAATTGATGTTGGGCTCATGGGGTGTTGGCAGACCGGGTTTGATTGGTAAATAGTATAAGTTGTTGGATTGGGCCTGGTTTAAGTGTGAGATTAATATATGGTGATAGGCTGGACTTATTGAATTTAGGCTGCAAATTCCTATAAGCTTATCTATCGGGTTAATGTTATGGATTGAGCCGGGAATAAAATGCTATCATGACAAGTTTGACTAGACAAATGTGGATTCGTTAACGACAATTAAAAAAATACCATTTGTCTTAGTTCAACGACATTCACAAACAACAACACGACAAACACAATACATAACACTAAAAACGATCCGAATAAGATTCACTAAAACGTCAAAACGGCTAAAGATTCGGATTACGATGACAAGTGATCACGAAGTTGATTTGGTATCCCTTATTTGAGATTGAAGTGGGTTTCACGAAGGCATCTACTTATTTCATCATTGAGACTTCCTTCTACTTTCTATTCCTTTTCTTTAAACCCAATCTATCGACTGATGACTTGCTTGAACGTATACGGCTATGATTAAGACTTGGATTATCTAGTTATTTCATGATGTAAGGAGTTACATTGTAGTGCTCACGGGTTATAGCTATTACTTAAAGGAGTTACATTGTAGTACTTAGTGTCACACGAAGATGTCGATATGGATAATTTCAAGAGGTGTTGTACTTCTTATACTTTTCTGGTTGAGTATATAGTACTTATAGATTTAATCTTGCACTGTTCTTCAATCATCAACAGTGCAAGATTAAGTAACAAATTTGGGGGATTCTACTTCAATTTCAAGTTTGGTATATCGGGTTTACTTCACTATCTGGTCACAACAATAGCCGACAGAATACAAGGTTGGTAAGTTAGCTAGAGAGTTTAAAGGTTGATATGTAATCAACAACTCTCACGGGATATTTAAAGCTACAGAATATCAATGGTACTTCACAGTCTAAGTAAAATCTTTCAAAGTTCTTCAATATTATTCATAACTTTTCAAGATATTTGCTTAAGACAAAAACTTCTTGAGTATATGCACGTACACGACAATGATGCTTCCGAGAGTTCGCAACCATCATGGGGGGAAATGTGTACATCCGGGACTTAGTTGACTTTGATGTTACTATGTCAACCTCCTGGGGGAAGTAGTGAATACTGCTTTACTTAGTATGGTTTGTGAAGTATTCTGCATACATGAGAAGAATTATTGCTGATTCCTTGCATGTACCCCCGAACGAATATTCACCAAGACCTAATGACAAGTAGCAGTAGTATTTGATGTGGTTTTCTACTTTTACAAAATTCTGTTGTGCACGTAAATGTCAAATAGAAGTTTTTTCTAGCTACATTAAATTTTCAGAATCTGCTCAAGATAGAGATGTTGATTTAGGGGGAAGCTGATTCAGAAACTTCACCAAAAAGAAGTCTAAGAAGAAAGCTTTTCATGACATACTGCATGAATTAAGGGGAAGTTAATCCAACTCATGCATACTACAATGGTTCCTGTACAATTAAAGACATTGAAGATCTAAGCTGGAGTATAAGACCAGGAGAACTCAGAAGACAAAGACTTCATCTTCAGCATTGGAAGCGCCTTAGATGTCATTTTATCATGTTGTATTTTTACTTGATAGGAACATTGTAAGTAATTCCGTATGTCCACATATTGGAGGAAGATTGTTAGCCTTAAAATATGAGGACTTATACGGAATTACATTAGTTCATAAATAGCCAAACACACAGGGACTAGATTAGACTATTAAGGATTAAAGAGTTAGCTAGTGTTTCTTATTATAACATAAAGACATTGATTTCAACAGTCATTTGTACCTCAGCCATTGGCTCTTTATCATATATGAGTATGATATATGCATCATCAGCATGTGCATCATTCCCTGATCTGCTGCTTGTATCCTGCTCTTTTGACTATGTCCCACTGCTTTTTGTGTTAAACAAACTAGCATCCAATGCTTTACTCGTATCAACCTTTTTCTTCTGTTGTCTACATCTGTCTTTCATTCATCCAGCTGTCATACTCTTTTTTATGCTGTGCTCTTTCATCAATTGACTTAACAGATTCCATAAGTTGGATCAGTGTATCATGAAATTCTGGAATCTTGAGTTGAGTGTATTGTAGAAAGTAGCTGCGTGTCATTACAACATATTCATCATCCAAATAAATCCGTGACTTGATGAACATCTAAAATTGTGTCTTGAGTACTTTAAAAGCAACCATGGATCCAATCTCTTGAAATTCTTCGTTGTCAAGTTGCTTTTCTAGTTGAACCATGTTTAGGAACATTGTGCCTGTAAAAGTCTCAACATCTTGACCAAAGAGTGTCGCAAATGCACGTTTGAATCCAGACTCGGTTCGAGTTCCTTTTAAGTCATTGTTTGAAAGAAGCTTGAGGTGGAATGAAGTCGTCGATAAGATATCATGCAACTTTCTTTTGCTTTGTCTTGAATTTGTTGCATTTGTTGTTCTTCCGAATTAAAACACGAAGATAAAGTATCTTTCGTTTCCATTTTTACCGTGATGTGAAGTGAAAATGATTTGTAGGATCTTAAGCAGGTAAAGTGATTGTTGTTGTGGATTGAAATCAATTAACGTTTACAGAATTTTACAAATCTATGATTTAAATCGAGAAAAGAAATGGAATCTTTTTAGGGATTTTACAAAATCAAGAAGAAACCGTGAATGAAAAATTGTCGTTGTTGAAATCGTTGTTGAAATTGAAGTACTTGGGCTTTTGTTAACGATTTATGAGCTTAAAACGATGAACGGTGCACAAACTTTCAACTTAAAATGATTAATGGATGATTAAAACTCAAATAAGGACTAACGGTGCAATTATGATTCACTATTGATGACTAACGGCTTAATTATAACTATTAAGGACTAACGGTGTAATTGATATTCAACTTGAAGGATTAATATCTCAACAAAGGACTAGCTTTGAAATGATCATGTAATTCAGGGACTGCATGTGCCAAGATGAGATTTTAGTTAATAAATGAAAGAAATTCCCTCCATTTTGTTATCTTCCACGTTTTGAAAATTTTAAAAATGGAACGATTGTAATTTTTTTCTCGCGGACTCGTACGATTATCGTTGGTGAAAAAATGAATATACCACTTTGATCGAAAAAGGATCACGATCACAATGGTAGTCGTTAGAAGTCCCGCTATTAATCGTCACACGAAATCGAAAAACTAAAAATGACTTAAGACGTGTATGTTTTGTTCCTTTTGAATTGCTAAATCGGTTTCCACACAAAAGATGATAGATCGGTTCCAACTGAGTTTTTGATAGATCGGTTTCCAAATGGTTTGTGATAGATCGGTTTCAACTGAGTTCTTGATAGATCGGTTTCTAAATGGTTTGTGATAGATCGCTTCCAACTGAGGAGTATAATAGATCGGTTTCCAAATGGTTTGTGATAGATCGCTTCTAACTGAGGAGTACAATAGATCGGTTTCCAAAGAGTAGACGATAGATCGGTTGTATAAATCGGTTGCAAGACAACAAATTGTACTATCGTCCTTGTCTTCTTGTCTTTAACAGAAACCACCAAAAACCATCCTTTCTTTTGAAGCTAAAACAATGGATCTATGTTCCCTTGTGTTTCAAAACATGGACCACAAACAAGCTTAAAAAATAAGCTGTTTTTGAAAGATAATAAGCTACGAAGAAGAGAACCACAAAAACAAAATAAGCTCTTTTACAATGAGTATTAACTACTCGACTGAAATAAGAAATAAAAAACACAACGAAAACAACAAAAATTTTTGAAAATAAGCCTTGGTAATAAGCTCTTTACACCAAAAATAAACCATGAAAATAAGCCACGTAAAGCTAAAAACTAGAAAACAAGAGTCGTGACTTTTAAGCTAAGAAATGAGCTACAAGAAGCTTTTATGATGAACTTATAAGACACGAAATTGATGAAGAATCAACAATTTAAAAAATTTACCACGTGAAGCGTTTATAAGCCACGTGATTTTTGTTGTTATAAAAGTAGTTATGATGTTACATGAGAAATTTTGAACCTTTGGAAAAGAAGTGCACAACCAAAATAAGATAAATGAATCTAAGCCCACTAAGCCAAATCTGCTTAAGACAATAATCACCACAACGAGACTATTAAATAAGAAAAGAAAAATAAAGCCAAATGACAAATAAGATATAAAAAAGAAACCGAATCCAATAAGTCATAAGATTGAAACAAAGCCCTTGATCAAACCATTGATAGGCTTCAAAATCTTGTGAGTCAGCTAGAGATTTTAGGTGAAAACCTTTCACAAGATGATGTAAACCAGAAGTTGTTAAGAAGTTTGTTACTAGAATGGAACACACATGCTATTGTGTGGAGGAATAAGCCTGAATTAGAGACAATGAGCATGGATGATCTCTACAACTATCTCAAAGTGTATGAACCTGAAGTTAAAGGGGCATCAAGCTCAAGTACAAGCACACAAAACATGGCTTTTGTGTCCTCTAACAACTCAAGCAGCACTAATAAAGCAGTTAATACTGCTCATGGAGTTTCTGATGCCAGCACTCAAACTAATGCTGCTAAATCAACAAATCTTGATAACTTGAGTAATGCTGTGATCTGTGCATTCTTTGCTAGTCAACCAAGTAGTCCCTAACTTGCAAATAAGTACTTACAACAACTCCATCCAGATGACTTAGAAGAGATGGATTTGAGATGGTAGATGGCCATGTTGACTATAAGGGCAAGAAAGTTCTTAAAGAACACTAGAAGGAAGGTAATTGTTAAGGAAGGTGATTGTTAATGGTAATGGTAATGAGACCATTGAGTGCTACAACTGCCATAAAAGGGGACATTTTGCCAGGGAGTGCAGAGCTCCAAGAAACCAAGACAACAAGCACAAGGAAAGCTCAAGAAGAAGTGTGCTAGTAGAGACAACTAATTCCAATGCTTTGGTCTCATGTGACGGTCTTGGTTATGACTGGAGTGATCAGGCAGAGGAAGGGCCTACTAACTATGCACTCATGGCTTACTCAACTTCAAGTTCTGCATCTGAGGTATCTAATGACTCTACTTGTTTAAAATCTTGTCTTGAAACTGTTGAAGTGCTTAAATCTCATAATGAACAACTGTTAAAAGATTTGAAGAAATCTTAGTTAATGGCTTTAGCTTATAAGACAGGTTTAGAGTCTGTAGAAGAAAAACTTGTAGTTTATAAAAAAATGAGTCTATTTATGAATAAGAAATTAAGGAATTAAAACTTGAGATTAATTTAAGAGAAATAGTCATTACATAACTTAGAAAGAAACTTGAAAAGGCTCAACAAGAAAAAGATGGAATTCAACTTAATATAGATAAACTTGAATTTGCATATGAAAGTTTAGACAAACTCATTAAGTGTCAGATAGTTGACAACTGCAAGAAAGGTTTAGGATATAATGCAGTACCACCTCTCTATACAAGAAATTTTATGCCTCCTACACCTAACTTGTCATTTACTGGTTTAGAAGAGTTTACAAGTGAGCATGTAGTCATTAAGCCTGTAGTTGAGAACATTGAAGCTAAGACTAGTGAAGCAAAGCCTAAAGCAATTAAGAAGAATAATGGTGCTCCAATTATTAAGGATTAGGCGTCTGATAGTGAGGAAGAAGATATGCATCAGGCTAAGATTGAAAAGAAAACAGTTAAGTCTAGTTTTGCTAAGATAAAGTTTGTCAAACCTAAACAGCAAGAAAAGACTGCTAGGAAAACTGTTAATCATGTTGAGCAAAATAGGCAAAACACCCATGCTCCCAGAGGCAATCAAAGAAACTAGAATAATATGATGTCTCAAAGATTAGGAAATAATTTTGAGATGTTTATCAAAGCTTGTTATGTATGTGGAAGTTTTGATCACTTGCAGGTAGATTGTAAAAGGTAGAATCAAAAACAGTTTCAAAATACAAAATCTATTTGGAACAATGCTAATAGGGTGAATCATGAGAATTTTGCTAAAAAAACACAACCCTGTCCTAAAAGGAACATGGTTCCAAGAGCAGTACTAATGAAGTCTGTCCTAGTATCAATTGATACTGCTAGACAAGTTAATACTACTCACACAAAAACAACAGTGAATGGTGCTGGTTCAATGTCAAATCTTTCTAAAACAGCACATTCAACTATTAAGAGGCCCACTAATAAGAACACAACTTTTAAAAACTATAATTTTAATCAAAGGGTTAATACTGTTAGGGGTAACAATGTTAATATTGCTAGGCCAAAAGCAGTAGTTAATGCTGTTAAGGGAAATCATGTCAATGTTGTTAAAGCCTCAGCTTGTTGGGTTTGGAAACCAATGATTAAAGTTATATACCATGTTTCTAAACACAACAGTGCATCAATCACCCTTAAAAAGTTTGATTATGTTGATGCACAAGGCAGATCCAAGTCAGTGATGGCTTGGGTCCCCAAAAGAAACTGATTTTCTTACCTAATGTGCAGGGCAATCCATAAATGGATTTACAGGATCAAGGAGTAAGGATATTGGAAGAAAACTTACATATTAGGTTTAGTAAGAATATACCTAATGTTGTAGGTAGTAGACCATATTAGCTATTTGATATTGATGCACTAATAAGAAATTATGAGCCAATTGTTGCAGGTATATAGTCTAATGGTTTTGTAGGTACAAAAGCAAGTAATAATATAGGTCAAGCTAGAAAGGAGACATAACATGTCAAAGATTACATTTTGCAACCATTATGGACTGATGATCCACCATTTTCCCAAGATCCAAAGATTTCTCAAGATGATGGATTCAAACTTTCAAGTGATTATGGAAAGAAGGTTGATGAAGATCCAAGAAAAGAAATTGAATGTAATGATCAAAAGAAAGAAGATAATGCTAACAGCACTAACAAACTTAATACTGTTAGTTCAACTGTTAATGCTGCTGGCACAAATGAGGTCAATGTTGTTGGAAAAACAAGCATTGAACTTCCAGTTGATCCAAATATGCATGCTTTAGAAGATGATAGCATATTTGACTACTCAAGTGATGATGAAGATGATGGTGTAGAGGCTGACATGAACAATATGGATACAACAATCCAAGTCAGTCCTATTCTAACTACAAGAATTCATAAAGATCATCCTCTTGATCAAGTGATTGGAGATTTGAATTCAACAACACAAACAAGGAAAATGACAAAGATTTTGGAGGAATATGGGTTTGTTGGTACTACTCTTAAACAAAGAACAAACCATAAAGACCTTCAAAACTGCTTGTTTTCTTACTTTTTAATACAGGAATAACCCAAAAAGGTAATCCATGCATTGAAGGATCCAAGTTAGATAGAGGCTATGCCGAAGCGTTAACAAATTTAAAGCTACCAGAAGTTTGGACTATGGTGGAGCTACCTAATGGGAAACAGGGCATAGGCACTAAATGATTTTAAATTACACAACCCTTATTACTTTTCCAAACTCAAGACACACTTTACCCTCCATCCCTTCATACACATAATCTACAAATCATAATCCATCAATACTCCAAATCACAAAAATAAAAATAACAACCCTCAAAATAACTATACACCATTCATACCCCTATCAAAAACAAATTCCTCAATCATCTGATACAAGAAGTTTGGACTTTGGTGGAGCTACCTAATGGAAAAAGGGCTATAGGCACTAAATGAGTTTTTAGGAATAAAAAGGATGATAGGGGAATTTAGATTAGTTACTCAAGGGTACACACAAGAAGAAGGGATTAACTATGATGAAGTCTTTGCCCCTGTTGCAAGAATTGAAGAAATTAGACTATTTTTAGTTTTTGCTTCATTTAAAGATTTTGTGGTGTATCAAATGGATGTAAAAAGTGCCTTTCTCTATGAGAAGATTGAAGAAGAGGTGTATGTATGTCAATCACCAGGATTTGAAGATCCAGACTTTCCTGATAAAGTATACAAGGTTGAAAAAGCATTGTATGGACTACATCAAGCTCCTAAAGCTTGGTATGAAACCTTGTCAACATATCTGTTAGACAATGGGTTTCAAAGAGGGAAAATTGACAAGACCTTATTCATCAAAAGGCATAAAGGTGATATTTTACTGGTCTAAGTTTATATAGATGATATCATTTTTAGTTCAACAAAGAAGGAGTTATGCAATGCATTTGAAAAGCTGATGCATGAGAAATTTCAGATGAGTTCTATGGGAGAACTCATATTCTTCTTGGGATTACAAGTGAAGCAGAAAGAGGATGGCATATTTATTAGTCAAGATAAATATGTAGCTGAGATTTTAAAGAAATTTTGGTATTCAAAAGTAAAGACAGCAAGCACACCAATGGAAACTCACAAGCCTTTGCTCAAGGATGAAGATGGTGAAGAAGTGGATGTTCATTTATATAGGTTGATGATTGGTTCATTGATGTATCTTACATCTTCAAGACCTGACATCATGTTTGCAGTGTGTGCCTGTGCTAGATATCAAGTCAATCCAAAAGTGTCACATCTTCATGCCGTGAAAAGGATTTTTAGAAACTTAAAAGGTCAACCTAAATTGGGTCTTTGGTATCCAAAAGATTCTCCTTTTGATTTGGTAGCATACACTGATAGTGATTATGCTGGAGCAAGCTTGGATAGGAAGTCTACAACAGGAGGTTGTCAATTCCTAGGATGTAGATTGATTTCATGGCAATGCAAGAAACAGACTGTGGTTGCAAATTCCATAACAGAAGCTGAATATGTGGCTGCTTCAAGTTGCTGTAGACAAGTACTTCGGATCCAGAATCAACTACTTGATTATGGGTACAACTTTATGCAAACCAAGATCTTTATTGATAATGAGAGTACTATATGCATACTTAAAAATCTAGTTTTTCACAAAAAAAACAAAGCATATAGAGACCAGACATCCTTTTATTAGAGATTCAAATGAAAAGAAGTTGATTCAAATGATCAAAATTCATATTGACAAGAATGTTGTAGATTTGCTTACAAAAGCTTTTGATGTAAGTAGATTTCATTATTTGATTGCTAGTATTGGAATGCTCAATCTTTAAAGTCTTGGAATGGAATGGAAAAGCTTGTTTGGGATGGAATTGGAGTTAATGCTAGTAACTGAAAGTTAATGCTGTTGGGCGAAAGTTAGTGCTGCTAGGCTAACTTAATACTGCTAGGTTATCGTTGGGTTAATGCTTTTGAGGGTGTTTTACATAAATACAACAGTTACTTTGATTGAGGGTTTCTTTCACTCACATAATCAATTTCGCTCTTTTAAATAACTCAAAATCATAAAGCCTAACTCAATTTCATCATCTATTCTCGAAACATAACATCAATGATGGCTTTGAAATTTGCTGATACTCACAACATGGTCGCGTTTTTGGAGAAACCCACTGAAAGTGATGGGTTTGAGGAGATAGTAGATTTTCTAAATGCACACTCCATAAGGTATGCTTTGACTGTTAATCCTACTATATATGTTTCATGTATTGACCAGTTTTGGTCTACTGCTAAGACCAAAACCATCAATAAAGAAACACAGATTCATGCCTTCGTAGATGGCAAGAAAATAGTCATAACTGAATCATCTGTTCGGAGAGACCTTTAATTAGCAGATGAAGAAGGTATTGATTGTTTTTCAAATACTACTATTTTTGAAAACCTTACATTGATGGGGTATGAAATTCTTTCACAAAAGCTTACTTTTTATAAATCTTTCTTCTCCTCTTAGTGGAAATTTCTAATTCATACCATCTTACAGTGTTTGAGTCCAAAATCTACTGCTTGGAATGGATTGGTACTAATATAGCATCTGTTATTATTTGTTTGGCTACAAATCAGACGTTTAATTTTTCAAAATTGATTTTTGATGGTATGATTAAAAACTTAGATAATGCATCTAGCAAATTTTTAATGTATCCAAGGTTTGTTCAACTCTTTTTGGAAAAGCAAATTGATAACCTTTCAGTTCATAAGAGGAAATACATTGCATCTTTTCATACTAAAAAGATTTTTGTTAACATGAAAAGGATTGGAAAAGGATTTTCTGGTAATGTAACATCATTATTTCCATCAATGGTGGTACAAAACCAATCTTAAATGGGTAAAGGTTCAGCCATTCCCACTGATCCCCAACACACACCCACTTTTATTCCATCAACCTCTCAACCTTAAAAGACCTAAAAACCTAGGAAGCATAAGAGACCAGAAACTAAGATACCTCAGTCTAGGGGTCCTACTAAACATGTTGCAGATGAGGCTGTCTATAAGGAGAAGGATGACAGATTGGTGAGGGCTGCCACTACTGCTTCGAGCTTAGAAGCAGAGCAAGACAGTGGTAACATTACTAAGACCCGATCCAAGGCAACACCTAATGAATCTGGTTCCCAAGGAACTAGTTTAGGTGGTGATCCCAGGTGCCAAGAAACCATAAGGAATACAATTGCTCAAACTAGGTTTGAGAATGTATCTAAAACTTCTATTGATTCATTGCTCGCAGGAGTTAACACACCTCAAAGTGATAAGGATAGTCTGAAACTAAAGAATTGATGGAATTATGTACCAACTTGCAAAATAGAGTTATTGATCTAGAGAAAACTAAGACCTCTCAAGCTCAGGAGATTACAAGTTTGAAAAGGAGGGTCAAGAGATTAGAGAAGAAAGGAGGGTCAAGAACTCATAAGCTAAAAAGATTGTACAAGATTGGTTCCAAGGCTAGGGTAGCATCATCTGGTGAAGAAAGTTTGGGTGAGGAAGATGCATCCAAACAGGGGAGGAAAATTGATGATATTGATGCTGATGAAGGAGTTACCTTAGTTGATGAAACTACAGAGAATCATGGGAGGTTTAATGATAAAGAGATGTTTAATGCAGATGTTCTAGATGGTGAGGAAGTATTTGCTAATGCAGAACAAGAGGTTGCTGCAGTAAAAGAAGTTCCTATTGAAGAAGTTGAAAAGGTAGTTAGTATTGCTGAAGTTACTACTTCTTGTATTGAAGTTACTACTTCCAGTACTACAACAACTGCTGATGATTTGACTCTGGCTCAGACTCTAATGGAGATAAGAAGTGCAAGACCCAAGGTAAAAGGGGTTATGATACAATAGCAGGGTGAATCAACAACAACAACAAGACCTCAACAACAACCATCTAAAGATAAATGTAAAGGGATAATGGTAGAACCTGAGAAGCCTACAAAGAGGAAAGTATAAATTAGGCTTGATAAAGAAGCTGCTTAACGACTACAAGTTGAATTACAAGCAAAATTAGAAGAAGAAGAAAGGTTTGCAAGAGAAAAAGAAGAAGAAGCCAACATTGCTTTGATTAAATCCTGGGACAATGTTTAAGCAACTATTGATGCTGATTATCAAATGGTTGAACAACTACAAGCACAAGAGCAAGAAGAGTTGACTATAGAAGAGAAGTCAAAATTATTTTAACAACTCTTAGAGACAAGAAGGAAACATTTTGCAGCAATGAGAGTAGAAGAGAAGAGAAATAAACCACCAACAAAAGCTCAACAAAGAAGCATAATGTGTACTTACCTGAAGAATATGGAAGCATATAAGCCTAAAAGTTTAAAGAGTAAAAGCTTTGATGCTATCCAAAAGCTGTTTGACAGAGCTTATAAAAGGGTAAACACAATTGAAGATTTCAGAACAGAACTGGTGAAAGGCAGTGAGAAAAGAGCAGGAGAAGAGCTGATGTAGGAAAGTAACACAGAGGAAGATGACACAAAGGAAGCAGAACTTAAAGATTGTTTGGAAATAATTCTAAATGAGGAAGAGATTACTATAGATGTTGTACCTTTGGCTGTTAAGTCTCCATCAATTGTTGACTAAAAGGTTGTTAAAGATGGAAAGAAGAGCTATAATCAAATCATAAGAGGTGATGGAAGTTCTAAGATGTACCTGGTTTTCAACAAAATGCTAAGAAGTTTTGACAAGGAAGATTTGGAAACTTTATACAAGTTGGTAAAAGCTAGATACAAGTCAAAAAGACCAGCTGAAGAAGACAGAGTTTTATGGGGAGATTTGATGACTATGTTTGAACCAAATGTGGCAGATGATATGTGGAGGAATCAACAAGAATACAGACTATTGAGCTGGAAGTTGTATGACTCTTGTGGAGTACACTATTTGATGACGAATTCTATGCATATCTACATGTTGGTAAAAAAGAAGTATCCCCTTGCACTAATTACACTTTCAAAAATGTGGAAAAAGAAGATACAAGTTGATTATCTATGTGAAATAGCTTATCAGCTTCTTAGATTTATCAAGTCACAACTTAAGAAGTAAAGAAGTGTTTAGAAGCATCCTCCTGGTGTTCAAGAAGCTTTTAAATGAAGAAACTTTGTGATATTGATGAAGAACATCAAGTTTAGGGAAGGATTGTTGAGATTAAAAGTCTTCTTAAGATGTTAGAAGTTAATGTTGCTTAGTTTAAAGTTAATGCTGCTTAGAGAAATTAATAGTGCTGGTGAAATTCAAGGAAGATATTCTAAGTGGTTAATGCTGCTAGTGTAAAAGTTAATGCTGCTAGTGCAAAGTTAAGACTGCTAGAATGTTAATGCTGCTAGTTATAAGTTAGTACTGTTTGACTTAGTTAGTACTGCTTATGAGATATGTATAAGTTGTTTAAGGAAAAGATTATTTACTTAGGAAAATATTGTAAGTCATTAAGGACTCCTTGGTGTATAAAAGGAGGTCCTAGGGCATAGAGTTAGATATACATTCGACAGAATTCACATCAGAATCATAATCTTCTTTCGATTTTTCATAGCTTCAAGGTTTGTAACCCTAATACTATTGAGAGTATTCGTATTAATATATTGAAGCTTATTGTGTTTACTTGTGTGTTACTATTTTATTAAGAATTCTTCTTATTGATTAAAGATTAGATTTCGCATAATCTTTAATATATTCAACAAAGTTTCTACTATAATTGTGTTGGATTTATCTAGCATAACTAAACCTTAACAAGCATAAGGAATTAAAGATCTATTGAAGTGGGATCATCAATGGATTATATTTGATGTATGGAATTTAATCCGATATATGATAATTATTAATATCGAGTTAATAAGATGAGCTAAAATTATGTTTAGATTATGAAAATTGCAAAACAAGTTTTGTGTAGTTTAATATATAAATTAAAAAAATATAAATATATATGAAAAAGGGAAAGTACGTCTCACTTCTGGGAAGTGCGCCGCACTTTTGAGCGTGTTTCTTATATAAAACTTGCCAAACACGATTTTAACCCATTATAAAAAAAACTCACACAAACTCACCAAAACCGCCGGGGTTCTAAAAAAACAGAGAAAAAGTTTTCAAAGATCAATCTACAAAGTTTGTAATCATGCCTAGGGTATGTTTATATCATTCCTTAACTTGTTTATTATCAATTTGTTTAAAATTCATGTCCATTAGGTTTTATAATAATTAGATTAGGGAAAATTTAAATTCATGTTTCATATGAACAATTGACCCTTTAAATTAGGATATTTAGAAGTTATTTGATGCATGCATGTTTGATTTGATTTAATCTAAAAAACACTGTTCATATCATGAATTTACATTTAAAAATAAATTGTTTATAGATCATAAATTTTTCATCAGCCCAGAAAGTACGCCAGTTTTGTCCTAAAACCGCCGCACTTTACCCATATTTTCCAGAATGTACGCCGCACTTCAGGGAAGTACGGAGCACATTTTACCACAAAATGTTTCAAAAACCATCAAAACTATGACCTATTGGTACCAAATCATTTCTAACATAACTATAACTTTATTGTTGATTGTTTTTTATGTGTAGGCTATGGGAACACACGATGATGAGGCCGAATCATCGCAATCCAAAAGCTCAAGACATGAAACCGTAGAAGAGGTATTGCTTCCATAAGTTCACCATGAGTTCTTGCTATGGAAAGAATGTAGCAGAGATGCAAAATCTAGGTACAACACTAAATTGGCCCAATTGCTTTCTAGACACATTTACTCGCCTTGTATCATAAATTGGGATGTGCTGAACAGAATGGGTTGTGATGGAGAGATTGATGACATTTTAAGAATTAGGTTGCATGAAGCTGGATCGGATGAAGAGATATTTACTTCGGTGGCTTGGATTAGGGCTTTTAATATCAATGAGCCAATTTATGCCAAGCTTTGCCATGAGTTTTATTCTACTTATGAGTTTGATGAAGTGTGTGCTGATGATGAGTTGCAAACCAAGAAGATCATCAAGTTTAGACTTGGTGGATGTGCTCATAATTTAAACTTGTTGGAGTTTGATCGAAGCCTGGGACTATATCAAGCAGTTGAGCTAGAGGAGGAAGGTTTTAATGTTTACTTTGAAGAAGGTTTGCGTAATGATGATAATTTTAATGCTCAGGATTATTGGTTAAGCATTCGTCGAGAGGATAACCTTGGTTTATCTAGGAGTCATACTTCTACTATTAGGAACCCAATTTTGAGGGTGATCCATAAAATGATCACTTATGGGTTGTGTCAAAGGACGACTAGGTATGACAAGATTCAGAAGAAAGATTTGTGGCTTCTAAGTATATTTGATGCTAGACATCAAAATGGGTATGCAAATGTAGCTTGGGTGATTACGAGATGGGTGAAGAGGAAAGGATCTGGGACTCAGAAAGAGAGTCAAATTTGTTGTGGTTAATTTATCTCAAAGCTTGCTAGGAAATACAGGGTGTTGACAAAGGATGTAGTGAGGAGCTTAAATGCTTTGATTTACTGTAGGGATTTAGATACAACTACACTTAGATATTTGATCGAATCTGATGGTAAGCTTATTCCTGAAGATTGGTATTCCTAGACCTTCGAGGGCATCTATGCAGGATTTGTATGATAGGATGGGTAGGATGGAGATACGCCAAGAGGCGATAGAGCGGATGGAGTATAGGCAGTCATATCACTGGGATAGGTACCAGGGAGTGTTTGAGCACATGGCTGGGGTTTACAGTGTGCCAATGCAGGGAGCCTACAACCCACCTGGGTATGCTCAACTGCAGCATGACCAATATTATCAGCAGTACCTGTGACAAATGAGATTTTAGCAAGTTAGTTAAATCCTGTATAATTCAGTTTATGTGTGTCATTATGTGTTTTATGTGTTTTATATGTGTATGAGATGGAAGTACATGAGTGATGAATCATGGTACTTGTGGAAATAAAATCATTTGAAAGCTTTGTGGAGTTTCAAATGTCGTGTACGTAATATTATGTGTACGTACTATGTATATGTAATTCATATTATATATATATATATTAGTTTAGTATTTTATAGATTGTAGAGTACTTTCTATTTTTAAAAATAGTTAGAATCGAAGGTTAGTTTGAAAACTAGTTAGAAAATTTAAGGTTTAGCAAAATAATTAAAGGTTTTTACTTAGAATTAAAGTAAATGTATAATAAATAAATAAAAGAAAAAAATATAATTAAAAGGGTGGTTGTGTGGATCGGCCGAACAAGGGAAGAAAAAAAAGGGAAAAGGAACCCATTTGATTTAAACTTGTTTTTGGTAATTATCTTTTCCTAAGCCTATAAATACAAATCATAACTTAATCAAAAATCACTTTTTTCTCCTCTCCTCTCTCCTTGGCCGGTCGAACAACACAAAGAACAAAGGGAAACCCAAAAAAATTTAGGGTTTTGATTTTCAAGAGTTAAGGTAATGTTTTCTAAATCCTTTTTCAATTCAATTGATTTTATTTAACGTAACAATCATTAAGGATGGATTAGGTTATTGTAAATAATCTGTAATTAAGAGGTTTTGATCATCAAAATCGTTTTAGGTTAATTAATTAGGGTTATGGGTAGTTCAATTTGGGTTAATTATGCTAAATTCGGAAATAGAAATCTGCAGATTTTTTGTTTTTTTTTAAAAGCATCTTGCGAGAGCCATATCTCGGTCATACAGATAGCTTTTATTGATTTTCTTGAGCCTAAAATTAACTACAGAGAGTCTACTTTCCAACCCAAGTGGTTTCATGAATTAAAAGTGAGTGGAAGTTAGTCAAATTAATCAAACAAGATTCGTTGTCAAAACTGAGTTTTCGGGGCAGATTCTGAGTTGTGTTTGTGAGGTCAAAAACCATATCAAAACGTCTTTTTAATTAATGGGCTTGCTACTGTAGTAAGTTCATGATGTTTATGATTTTCTAGAATTTTTGTAGAATTTTCCTAAGTGTTTAAATGAGTCTGCTCAAGCTAAACTTTTTGAAGGTCGAATCAGGTCAAATTCTGAACACTTTGTGATGTTGAATTTTTATAAAATGGTTACACTCACTATTATTTTTATCCAAAAATCATAGAAGCTCACAACTCATTGGGGAGCTATGGGATGTGAGGAGAAGAACCAATTAGGTGTTTAAGTATTTTATTTAGAGTCATCTTGTGACTATAAAAACTGAGTAAAAAGCAGAAAGTTAAGAAGTAAAGTTTGTGAGGTAACTTGAGGTTAGCAAGTATGAGGAGTATATAGAAGAGTTGAATCAAGATAGGATATAGAGTATCCATCGTTGTGATTGTTACATCGACTTGGGTGTGTGACCTAATCGATGGTAACATATGTGTGTATTGTTTTGTTTAGATTCTTTGCAAGATTAAGTGAAGGAATTGGAATTTGATTTGCATCAGGTGAGTTTTATAGTCCCACTTTTTACTTATATTTTAGGATGGAAATGATGCAAAACTATTTTTGAATTATGAACCGTGATATGTATTTTTAAGTGTCGAACTATATGATTGCTATGTGATATGAATTGTGGTAAGGCATGTGTATGTGAGGATGACATGACCTTGTGTGAGACCCGAACGGACTTAGCTAGTCAAGTGGGTCAGTCTTGCGCGGAGATATTATGGGATGGAGGGGTACGATCTACCCAGATATATGTGAATTTATTTTGTGATAGAATAGCCAAGCATATATGTTCGTAAATGTTGTTTTTGTTGATCGCGGTGTCATAAGTGAGTCTTAAACCTGTAACTCTCACCAACAATTATGTTGACGTTTCTAGCATCATTTTTAGGTGAGCAAATCGGTGAAGAGTTAGGAGAAAGTTAGTGGTGATTTTATTTAACATAACAATCATTAAGGATGGATTAGGTTATTGTAAATAATCTGTAATTAATAGGTTTTGATCATCAAAAAATCATTTTAGGGTTAATATTTAGGGTTATGGGTAAGTTAATTAGGGTTATTTATGCTAAATTCGGAATAGAAATATGGGGAGAATTTTAGGTCATCTTGCGAGAGCCATATCTCGGTCATATGGATAGCTTTTATTGATTTTCTTGAGCTTAAAATTAACCACAGAGAATCTACTTTCCAACCCAAGTGGTTTCATAAATTAAAAGTGAGTGGAAGTTAGTCAAATTAATCAAACAAGATTCGTTGTCAAAACTGAGTTTTCAGGGCAGATTCTGAGTTGTGTTTGTGAGGTCAAAAACCATATCAAAACGTCTTTTTAATTAATGGTCTTGCTACTGTAGCAAGTTCATGATGTTTATGATTTTATAGAATTTTTGTAGAATTTTCCTAAGTGTTTAAATGGGTCTACTCAAGCTAAACATTTTGAAGGTCGAATCATGTTAAATTCTGGACACTTTGTGATGTTGAATTTTTAATAAATGGTTACACTCACTATTATTTTTATCCAAAAATCATAGAAGCTCACAACTCATTGGGGAGCTATCGGATGTGAGAAGAAGAACCAATTAGGAGTTTAAATATTTTATTTAGAGTCATCTTGTAACTATAAAAACTAAGTAAAAAGCAGAAAGTTGAGAAGTAAAGTTTGTGAGGTAATTTGAGGTTAGCAAGTATGAGGAGTATATAGAAGAGTTGAATCAAGATAGGATATAGAGTATCCATCGTTGTGATTGTTACATCGACTTGGGTGTGTGACCTAATCGATGGTAACATATGTGTGTATTGTTTTGTTTAGATTCTTTGCAAGATTAAGTAAAGGAATTGGAATTTGCTTTGCATCAGGTGAGTTTTACAGTCTCACTTTTGACTTATATTTTGGGATGGAAATGATGCAAAACTATTTTTGAATTATGAACCGTGATATGTGTTTTTAAGTGTCAAACAATATGATTTCTATGTGATATGAATTGTGGTAAGGCATGCGTATGTGAGGATGACATGACCTTGTGTGAGACCCGAACGGACTTAGCTAGTCAAGTGGGTCAGTTTTGCGCGGAGATATTGTGGGACGAAAGGGTACGATCCACCCCAGATATATGTGAATTTATTTTGTGATAGAATAGCCAAGCATATATGTTCGTAAGTGTTGTTTTTATTGATCGCGGTGTCATAAGTGAGTCTTAAACCTGTAACTCTCACCAACAATTATGTTGACGTTTTTAGCATCATTTTCAGGTGAGCAAAACGTGTGAAGAGTTAGGAAGAGGAGTTAGCTGGACCATAGGCTTGCATGCGGAGTCTATGATTTATCTATTTTTTTTGTTTTTAATTGAACTTGTCATGTTTTGTTCTTCATGCATTATATGTTGGATTTTTGTTTTGAGCGTTATCATAACACGCTTTGGATCTTGAAGTTTATTGAAAGTCATTTTTAGTTTTCTCTATTTTGACGCATTGTGTTGTGATGATGCCTATTGATCATGCCTTGCGATTCCGCCTTGGCGAGATGTGCCATAAGTGGCGCTTACTAGTTTCGGAGGTCCGAACAAACGGATATATACCATGTCGGAATGTTAATAGGTGATCCTGGTCAGATACCTTTAGGGCGAGGAATACTATTTGGCATATAAAAAGCTTCCTTTTAAATTGAGCTTCGGTGTCATGAGCTTAGTGCAAACGTAAATGCTTTTTATGTGAAGTTGTATCTCCTATAACTGTCACGTGCGTACTGTGAACTTATGGTCCACCTTTAATATTAAATTTAAACCTATGAATTCACTCAACTTTATGTTGACCGTTTTAGCATGTTTTTCTCAGGTGTTTAGCTATGGTTGTCTTTGCTTGTTTGTAGGTGTTGCCTGGATTAAGCGTTATATCAACCCAATTTCTAGCTGTAAGATATGGCGTACAAACCGTAAGTGCCGTATACCCATCGACTTATATCCGTGTAAAGTGGAAGAGAGTATGACTATGAAGAAAGTAGGTGACCAAACGATTGGAGTGATTCGGAGAAGAAGGATCGACAAGGAAGGGAATGTTTCTAGGTTCCAAGAATACCACACCTCGGATGAAGAAGAAGAAGAGCCGAGTGAGCACCCTTCTTACAACAAATATGGGTTCGTGGATCATCCACAACTCCAAATGGAAGACCAAAGGAACAAGTTTGCACCTTACCCATTACCACCACAAGAGGGCAATATGAACGGTTGGTTGATTGATGATGCTAACGATTCAGACCTTGAGTCTACGGCTAGTAATCAACCCATGAGCTTGACGATGGAAGACATTGGTGGGAGCTGAGTTCGACCTCGACCCGACTACTCGTGCAATCGATTTGATTTAGGATGTTTAGTGTTTCTTTCTATCGTTTGAACCATGTTAGGAAATGTTATTTTCGATACGATTTAATAATAATGAGAAGTGTTTTTAGGTTTATCTTGTGTGCTATGTGCCTTATTAAATGTGTTATGTGTTGCATGATGTGTTGATTTCAAGAAGTGTTTTCATAGGAGCGAGTACACGCGTGAAAGGGGGCATCTATAATTATGGTGTACAACATAATTATACATGCGCCACAACACAAATGGACTTGCAAGTATGATTACATGTAATTGGTGTTGACACATATTGGTTGATTATGCTTGTACGTATATAGTATTGTGGGAAATGTAATATCATGGGTATGTGATAGAAGTAGCTAATGGTAAGAAGGAAGAAGTTGATAGAATTTTCTGTGGCTGTAGACTAGAGCTAGGAGATTCTATATTCCCTATAGACTTGATACCATTAGGACAAGGAAGTTTTGATGTGATAGTAGGAATGGATTGGTTGTCAAACCAAAAGGCTGTGATCGTGTGTCACGAGAAGATAGTTAGGATACCTGTAGAAGAAGGTAAGGTACTCTGTGTTCAAGGAGAACGTAATGTCAGGAAGACAAAGACGTTAATGAGCACAAAGGCGAATGAACCGACGTTAAGCGATATTCCTATCGTACGTGATTTCGAGGACGTATTTCCGGATGACCTGTCAGGATTACCGCCACAACGACAAGTAGAGTTTTGTATATATTTAATTCCTAGAGTGACGCCCGTAGCAAAGTCGCCATATCGACTAGCGCCTTCAGAGATGCAAGAACTGTCGAAGCAACTTCAAGAGTTGCAAGACAAGGGATTTATTCGGCCAAGTCACTCACCATGGGGAGCGCCAGTTTTGTTTGTCAAGAAGAAGGATGGATCGTTTTGCATGTGCATAGACTATCGTGAACTGAACAAGTTGACCATCAAGAATCGTTATCCGCTCCCTAGGATTGACGATTTGTTTGACCAACTTCAAGGAGCGTGCTACTTCTCTAAGATAGACCTTCGATCTGTTTCACAGCTGAAGGCAAAGGATGATGATATCTTGAAGACCGCGTTCAGAACACGATATGGGCATTTTGAGTTTACGGTTATGCCATTTGGATTAACAAATGCACCCGCAGTTTTCATGGACTTAATGAACCGAGTATGCAAACCGTACCTGGATAAGTTCGTCATAGTGTTTATTGACGATATCTTGATATACTCAAAGACGAAGGAGGATCATGAAAATCATTTGAGATTGATGTTGGATTTGCTAAGGAAGGAGAAGCTGTATGCGAAGTTCTCCAAGTGCGAGTTCTGGTTGCAAGAGGTACATTTTCTTAGACACGTGGTAAATCACGACGGTATTCACGTGGACCCAAGTAAGATTGAGGCGGTGAAAAGTTGGAAAGCCCCCACGACACCATCTGAAGTAAGATCATTTTTGGGATTGGCTGGATATTATAGACGTTTCATCGAGAATTTCTCCAAGATTGCTAAACCCCTTACTTCGTTGACTCAGAAGAATCAGAAGAATCTAAAGTATGAGTGGGGTGAGAAACAGAGGAACTTTCGCAAGTGGAAGGACAAATTTGTGTAATGCACGCAAAATTAACGTTACCAGATGGAGTATAAGATTTGTGTAGTTATTGTGATGCGTCAAAACCAAGATTAGGATGTGTCTATACCCAGGGATAAGGGTAATCTCCATGCATCAAGACATTGAAGACCACAAGAAGAACTAACGCTCAAGACTTAGAGTTAGGCGCGGTGGTGTTTGCGCTAAAGATTTGGAGGCATTATTTGTACGGAACAAAGAGTGTTATCTATACAGATCATAAGAGCCTTCAACACATATTCGATCAGAAGGAGTTGAATATGCGTCAAAGGAGATGGTTAGAGCTGTTTAGTGATTATGAATGTGAGATTAAGTACCATCCTGGTAAAGCAAATGTAGTAGCTGATGCTTTAAGTAGAAAGGAGAGATGTGAAGACTACGACGAGTGCGAGCATGGGCTGTGACAATACAGCCCAGAGTTAAAGGAACTGGATATTGGCAGCTCACGGTTGAAGCGATTAAGGAGAAGAATGTGACAGCTGGTGGATTGAATGGTACAGACCAACAAATGGAAAAGAGAGAGGATGGAAGCCTACACTATATGGATCGTATATGGGTTCCATTAGTGGGTGGTGTAAGAACCAAGATCATGGACGAAGCTCATAAGACGAGGTACTCTGTGCATCCCGGAGCGGACAAGATGTACTATGATCTTCGGGACATGTATTGGTGGCCGGGTATGAAAAAGGAGATTGCTATTTATGTTAAGGCAAGTGTTTGACATGCGCAAAGGTGAAGGCGGAGCATCAAAGACCCGTCAGGTTTAATGGCAAACAACCTGGATACTGAGTGATAGTGGAGAAAAGGCTTATGGACTTTATAAAACAAAGTTGGCCAATAGGCAAGTATGTTCATGATGCGATTTGGGCCATAGTTGAATAGGTTGACCAAATCTGCTCATTACTTGGCAATACAGAGGATTATAGATTGGAAAAGTTAGCAAGTTGCACATCGATGAGATTTGTTGCACAACATGTGTACCAACATCGATTATTTCTGATAGGGATGGACGTTTTACGTCAAGGTTTTGGCAAACGATGCAAAAAGCGTTAGGAACGTTTAGATATGAGTACGGCTTATCATCCTAAGACGGAGAAAGCGTACAATACAAACGTTAGAGGATATGCTGAGAGCGTGGTGATTGATTTTGGTGGAAGTTGGAATATTCATTTTCCATTGGCTGAATTTTCCTATAACAATAGCTATCATTCGAGCATTCATTGTGCTCCTTTTGAGACATTGTATGGAAGGAAGTGTAGGTCACCGGTATTGTGGGCAGAGATAGGAGATAGCGGATTAATTAGACCGGAGTTGGTGCAAAAAACAACTAATAAAGTGGTTGTGATTAGAGATAGGCTTAAAGCTGCTAGAGATCGTCAGAAGAGCTACGCAGATAATAGAAGGAAACCTTTAGAGTTTCAAGTTGGTGATCATGTAATTTAAAAGTATCACCTTGAAAATGTTTAGTGCGATTGGAAAGAAAGTAAATTTAGCTCCAAGATTGTAGGAACCTTTCGAGATCCTCGAGAGAATTAGGTTTTATGTGGCATATAGGATTGACATTACTGAAGAATTTGAGTAGTTGGTGGCATACACATTTAATGTGTCGAAATCTAAAAAAGTGTTTAGCTGATGCAAATTTGGCATGTGTCGTTTGGGATGAAATTAAAGGTAATAAGACCTTACGTTTTGTAAAAGAACCTTTAGAGATTATGGACCGTAAGGTCAAAACTCTTAAGCGTAGTTAAATACCTATCATGAAAGTGCGATGGAATTCCAAGCGTGGACCAGAGTTTACCTAGGAACGTGAGGATCATATGAAGGCTAAGTATCCCCAGTTGTTTGAGAATCATTGTCGATGACCAAATGTTAAAAGTCTCGTGACGATATTCCCATAAAGGAGGGGATACTGTGACAAATGAGATTTTAGTAGGTTAGTTAAAGCCTGTATAATCAGTTATGTGTGCATTATGTGTTTTATGTGTTTTTTATATGTGTAGAGGGATGGAAGTAACATGAATGATGAATCATAGGCTTGTGGAAATAAAATCATTTGAAAGCTTTGCGTAGTTTCAAATGTCGTGTACGTAATATTCTGTGTACGTACTATGTATATGTAATTCATATTATATATATATTAGTTTAGTATTTTATAGATTGTAGAGTACTTTCTATTTTTAAAAATAGTTAGAATCGAAGGTTAGTTTGAAAACTAGTTAGAAAGTTCAAGGTTTAGCAAAATAATTAAAGGTTTTTACTTAGAATTAAAGTAAATGTATAATAAATAAATAAAAGAAAAAAAATATAATTAAAAGGGTGGTTGTGTGGATCGGCCGAACAAGGGAAAAAAGGGGAAAAAAATCCCAATTTGATTACAATTTGTTTTTGGTAATTATCTTTTCCTAAGCCTATAAATACAAATCATAACTTAATCAAAAATCACTTTTTTTCTCCTCTCCTCTCTCCTTGGCCGGTCGAACAACACAAAGAACAAAGGGAAACCCAAAAAATTTTAGGGTTTTGATTTTCAAGAGTTAAGGTAATGTTTTCTAAATCCTTTTTCAATTCAATTGATTTTATTTAACGTAACAATCATTAGAGGATTAGGATAATTGTAAATAATCGTAATTAAGAGTTTTGATCATCAAAAATCGTTTATGGTTATAAAATTAGGGTTATGGTAAGTTAAGTTAGGATTAATTAAATGCTAAATTTAGAATAGAAATCTGGGAAATTTTTAAGGTCATCTTGCGAGAGCCAATCTGGTCATACCAATAGCTTTTATTTAATTTTTTGAGCCTAAAATTAACTAACAGAAAGTCTACTTTCCAACCCAAAAGAGGTATCAATAATTTTAAAGTGAATGAAATTTAGTTAAATTAATTAAACAAGATTCGTTGTCAAAACTGAGATTATCGGAGATTCTAATTTGTTTTGTTGAGGTCAAAAACCATATCAAAACGTTTTTTTAATTAATGGGCTTGCTACTGTAGCAAGTTCATCATGTTTATGGTTTTCTAGAATTTTTGTAGAATTTTCCTAAGTGTTTAAATGGGTCTGCTCAAGCTAAACTTTTTGAAGGTCGAATCAGGTCAAATTCTGGACACTTTGTGATGTTGAATTTTTATAAAATGGTTACACTCACTATTATTTTTATCCAAAAATCGTAGAAGCTCACAACTCATTGGGGAGCTATGGGATGTGAGGAGAAGAACCAATTAGGTGTTTAAGTATTTTATTTAGAGTCATCTTGTGACTATAAAAACTAAGTAAAAAGCAGAAAGTTAAGAAGTAAAGTTTGTGAGGTAATTTGAGGTTAGCAGTCGAATAGTATAAGAAGATAGAATCAAGATAGGATATAGAGTATCCATCGTTGTGATTGTTACATCGACTTGGGTGTGTGACCTAATCGATGGTAACATATGTGTGTATTGTTTTGTTTAGATTCTTTGCAAGATTAAGTGAAGGAATTGGAATTTGCTTTGCATCAGGTGAGTTTTACAGTCCCACTTTTTACTTATATTTTGGGATGGAAATGATGCAAAACTGTTTTTGAATTATGAACCGTGATATGTGTTTTTAAGTGTCGAACTATATGATTGCTATGTGATATGAATTGTGGTAAGGCATGTGTATGTGAGGATGACATGACCTTGTGTGAGACCCGAACGGACTTAGCTAGTCAAGTGGGTCAGTCTTGCGCGGAGATATTGTGGGACGGAGGGGTACGATCCACCCCAGATATATGTGAATTTATTTTGTGATAGAATAGCCAAGCATATATGTTCGTAAATGTTGTTTTTGTTGATCGCGGTGTCATAAGTGAGTCTTAAACCTGTAACTCTCACCAACAATTATGTTGACGTTTTTAGCATCATTTTCAGGTGAGCAAAACGTGTGAAGAGTTAGGAAGAGGAGTTAGCTAGACCATAGGCTTGCATGCGGAGTCTATGATTTATCTGTTTTAGTTTTCATTTGAACTTGTCATGTTCTGTTCTTCATGCATTATATGTTGGATTTTTGTTTTGGGCGTTGTCATAACACGCTTTGGATCTTAAAGTTTATTGAAATTCATTTTTAGTTTTCTCTATTTTGACGCCTTGTGTTGTGATGATGCCTATTGATCATGCCTTTTTATTCCCCCTTGGCGGGGTGTGACATAACGCATTTGTTTACACTTTATAATTATTGTCTTACCTCATGTCAATCGACGTTTTGGATATTATTTTTAAGATAGCAATTGTCAAGAGGTAAAACAAGGGGTGAGCATGGTGCGGTTTGCTATGGGTTTTGACTAAAAGCGAACCGCAACCGCACTTGCGGTTTCTATAAAAATAGAAACCGAACCGCACCACATTTTGCGGTTTCGGTTTTTGCGGGTTTTTGCAGGTTTTAACCGCACCGCACCGTCACTTATAACTTACATAATTAATGTGGGTTTTTGAGGGTTTTGGTTTACAATGTTGATTTTTTCGGTTATAACAATGCATATATTTAATGTGAACACACACACATCACTATTGACTTACAAGAATATTATATATATAAAGATTTAGGTAACTTATTAAATGTACATAGTGATGTGTGTGTGTTCATTTCACACTTCATCTTCTTTTTTCATACATCTTCGTCTTTTGTCTTTTGTCTTTGTCTTTGAACATTTTCATCTTCTTCATCCCCAATCATCACCATCTTTATGAAAAATTCAATTATCATAAACAGGAAAAAATATCCAAAAACTAATTCTTTGCCAAACTATTATCATCATCAAGAACAAAATATCTAAAAAACTATTCATTTACCAAACTCATTATCGTCATCAAGAACAAAATATCCAAAAAAATATTTTTTTACCAAACTCATTATCATCAATAAAAACAAAACAAAATTCTAATACAAACTCATTTCATCATGAAGAACAGAAAAATGAAACCCAAACACTCATCTTTATTTACCAGAGTTATTTTTTTGTTTCTTTCTTATTGTTTATCACTCTAATATCATCACCACCAACATACCCCTAACACTCATCTTCAAAATCTCACTGCCACCACATTCGCCTCGTCACCACCACCGCTCCAACACCACCTTAACTAAAAAGAACAGTCAACGAAAGAAAAAGGAAGTCAACAACCCACAACCAAAACAAACCATAACCTCTTGGTCAATCCTTATTTCACGTTCAATAAACAACAATAATTGAATTTTAACAAGAATAAGAAAACGATCTCCGTTTGATAGATCTTAAAGCAAGAAAAACAAATCCAACCTATCTGAGATCCTTATTAAAAGATCTTGAACTCGAAACCTTGTTGTTTCTGCTTTTGGTTCGTACAACAAGAAAGAAACAGAGTAGTGTTCGGTTTATTGCAGAAAGAAAAAGATGGGTTTTTTGATTTATGCTCTTTGTGGGTTGCTATTGTGTGTAAGAAAAGGGTTGTTGGGCTACTCAGTTGTAAAAACAAAGATTTGGTTTTGTTTTGTAGATCTATTTAGTTGCAAATAGAAAGGTTTGGTTTTGTTTTGTAATTCTACTCGGTCGAAAAAAAGGGTTTGGTTTATAAGATCTATGTGAATAGATGCTTAAGATATTTGGAAACCGATTATACTTTGTGATAGGGTTTTGTTTTCTAGATCTAGAGATGATAAGAAGGTGTAAAAGAGAATGAATAACTTTGTGATGGGGTTTGAGTTTGTGTATTCAGTGGTTGTATCTTTTAATTTTTGGCAAAAACTTTTATTGAATAAGATGATGTGATCTTGGATCAAGGTTATTTATGATGAAAGATTTAATTATTTGTGATGTATGGTGGTGTTTTGTGTTTAAGATGAAATTTAAATGTGAAAGATGAAGAAAAAGAGAGAGAAACGTGAGAGAGTGTGGTGGCTAGTGATGAAGACAAGAAAGTAAAGAGATGGAGTGAACAACAAGTGGAAAAAGACGGATATACCCTTATGTGAGTATCACATTTGTGAATTTAACGACGGTTAATGATGGTCATTAGGTGGAGGGACCAATGACAGAAAACGTTTCACACTTAAGGACGGACGGTGCATTTTTTCGGTCAAAGGACGATAGGTTGCGGTCAACGCAAACCACAAGGACGAACGGTGTAGTTTACTCTAAATACACACTTAAATCACATTATTAAGTTTGTGACTTCATAGTCCATTTGATTTTCTTAACATTTAAAAAGAGTCTCTTCACATGTAGTAATTTAATATGTTTAAGTTACATATCTAGCTATAAATAACACATGAAAGTCATACACACATTCATATTCTTGCATATTTTTTCTCTCAAACTCTAACCACCACTTCCTTTTTTTGTGCATAATTGATTTTGTTTGTTTAATTTATTTTTGTGTTTCACTATGTTAGTTTATTATAAATATGTGATAGATGTGGTTAGTCTAATGATTCATTTCTTTTTGTGGTGTTGTAGATGTTTAGTAGTGAAGATGACAAAGATTTGGCCCGAGAGATGGAGCTTTGAAGACTGACGAATGATGATCTACATAGAAATGAAGATCCGTGATTGGTAAATTGTTTTTAATGTGTTTATGAGATTCTTGGTTTGTGTTTTTTACTTATACCAAGGGTGTTTTTTGTCTTTGATTTGTGTGATTTTTTAGTTATTTTTTGGTGACAAAGAAGATTTGAAAAGAAAGGAATAAAGAATTGGAGGGTTGCAATTTGTCAAAGCAAGCGAGTGGGTTGTTGAGCCAATGGAAAGAAATGTATAGTAAAAGAAAGATGGTCGATGTAGTAGGTTCGCGTTAACCCTCATATGCCAAGTTCAATGTAACTTTCATTTTTTATGATATTTGTATGAGATCATAGAAGATTTTATATTCACGTGTTGTTTTTAAAATATATTATGTATGCAATAATTAACATGTGATATTTGAAACAAAAATATCATCTATTGTACATGCAATAATAATATAGTGCTTGATTTATTTTTCTCTTTTCGTACGACATGTGTGAAACCAAACAATAATGAATGTCAAGTGAACTTGAAGATACGAGGGTCAAAAATTTACTTTACATTAAGGGTACGTTTGGCATGCAAGATTATGAGGAGATTATGATTATTTAAAAAAAAAAATTTTTTACCTAAAATATAAGCTTTGTTTGGCAGAAGAACTTATAAGAGATTATAAAAAAAATAATCTTCCATAATCTCTTAAAATCAAACGCTACTTCATGTAGCTTATAATAATAATATCTTTTCATAATCTCCATCTCTATCTCCATCTACAACTCCATCTCCAGTTCCAACAGCAGTTAGTTTTGCCAAACATACCCTAACTTTTTAAACTTGAGATGAAATTATAGCATGTTTAAGTATTCTTCTTTTTGTGAAAAACAAAATTCGTGTGTTTTGAAACAGTTTTATAGAACTTGATTAGACTAATATTTTACCAAATTGGGATCTTAACGTTGATATAGCTTTGTGTTAAAATTATAGCATAATATGGGCTGGATTTTAATACCTTCAACTCAACAAAATCAGTTTTTTAATCGAAGAACAAAACCGGTGCAACGCATGGGTCTGAATGTCTCGTATTAATGATAATATTCAATAGAAGCCTTATAACACAAATTAAATAATCAATGTGCCGTGTTTCAGTTTTAAATAATCAATATGCATTGCGGTACGGGTTTTGTGGTTCGGTTTTACGGGTAAAACCGCAACCGCACCGCATTTGCGGTTTTTCTTTTTTCTTTAAACCGATCCATCGGTTTTTGCCGTGGTGCGGTTTTTGTGGTGTGGTTTTTTGCGGTTTTACGGTTTGCGGTGCGGTTTCTGCTCACCCTAGGTAAAACAGTTACCGTATATT
>BQNB010007130.1:71337-92929 GCA_026074375.1 Tanacetum coccineum | reverse complement strand
TCATTAATCTCATTCAAACTCTAATTTTCTGACTGTATCGATTTTCAAGCACAGCCTCGTTGGGGATAAACGACCCGGGAATATTCTATACTACTTCTCGGTTTCATTGATTATTTTTAGATTATACTTATTATTTATATTTTATTATATATTATATATATAAAAGGTGTTAGCTTAAAAAGAACAATTAACACACTTACATTGACTTCTTAAAATGCCAACCCCTTAATTTCAAGGTACTGAAGGATTTGTTAGTCTAACTCAGTGGTTTGAAAAGATGGAGTCTGTATTCCATATTTGAAACTACATCGTTGCGTGCCAGATCAAGTTTGCTACTTGCACTCTTCTTGGAAATGCTCTGATGTGGTGGAATTACCATGTCAAAACTGTTGGTCATGATGCTGCATATGGCATGCCATGGAAAACATTGAAGACGATGATGACTTATAAGTACTGCACTAGAGGCAAAATCAAGAAGCTAGAGATTGAACTCCATAATCTGAAAGTCAAGGGTACTGATGTGTTGAGCTATAACCAACGTTTCCAAGAGTTGGCATTGATGTGTTCGAGAATGTTTCCCGAAGAATCTGATGAGGTCAAGAAGTATGTCGGTAGACTTCCAGACATGATTCAGGAAAGTGTGATGGCTTCGAAGTCAAAGACAATACATGATGCAATTGAGTTTGCAACTGAGCTGATGGATCAGAAGATCCGTACTTTTAGTGACCGTCAAGCTAAAAACAAGAGAAAACTTGATGACAACTCAAGAAGCAACCATAATCAACAACAACCTTTCAAAAGGCAAAACATGGCAAGGGCCTATACTGCTGGGCCTGGGAGAATAAAGTGTACGGAGGATCTAAACCTCGGTGCCCTAAATGCAACTACCATCACGATGGGCAGTGTGCTCCCAAGTGCACCAACTGCAATAGGACTAGCCATCTGGCCCGGGACTATAGGAGTCCAGCTGCTGCTGCTAATAATCAGAGAGCCCCAGGGGTGAATCAAAGGGTTGTCACTTGCTTTGAGTGTGGAGTTCAAGGCCATTTCAAGAGGGATTGCCCTAAGTTTAAAAATAATAACCGTGGAAACCAAGCTGGGAACGATAGAGCAACATCAATGGCTTATGCAGTGGGAAATGCAGGGAGAAACCCAGATGCCAATGTCGTTACAAGTACGTTCCTCCTAAACAACCGCTATGCTTCTATCTTGTTTGATACTGGTACCGATAGGAGTTTTGTGTCTACTGCATTTAATTCCCTAATTGATATCGTTCCAACTGCACTAGACCATGATTATGATTTCGAACTAGCTAACGGAAAAATAATTAGAGTTAATACTATCATACAGGGTTGCACTTTAAACTTCTTAAATCATTTTCAACATTGACTTAATGCCCGTAGAGCTTGGTAGTTTTGACGTTATTATTGGTATGGATTGGTTAGCAAAGTATCATGCTATGATTGTCTGTGATGAGAAAATCATTCATATTCCTTTTGGGAATGAAATATTGATTGTTCGTGGTGACGGAAGCAACAACGGGCACGGGTCTTGATTAAACATCATATCGTGCACCAAAACTCAAAAGTATTTGCTGAAAGGATGTCATGTCTTTTTGGCACATGTTGCCACAAAGAAGGCCGAAGACAAACCGGGGGAGAAGCGACTTGAAGACGTACCTATTTTTCAAGATTTCCCCAAAGTATTTCCCGAGGACTTGCTAGGTATTCCACCAACTCGACAAGTAGAATTTCAAATTTATTTGGTATCGGGTGCTGCACCTGTAGCACGGGCGCCTTATCGATTAGCTCTGTCTGAGATGAAAGAATTTTTGAATTAGCTATAGGAACTTTTCGACAAAGGCTTTATAAGACCCAGTTTCTCACCTTGGGAGCTCCGGTCTTGTCTGTCAAGAAGAAGGATGGATCATTCCGGATGTGCATCGATTACCGAGAATTAAATAACCTAACGGTGAAGAACCATTATCCGCTTCCAAGAATTGACGATTTATTTGATCAACTTAAAGGGTCGAGTGTTTAATCGAAGATTGACCTGAGGTCGGGTTATCATCAACTGAGAGTTCATGAAGAAGACATCCCGAAGACCACTTTCAGAACTCGTTATGGCCATTATGAATTTCAAGTTATGCCATTTGGTTTGACTAACACACCGGCTGTATTTATGGATCTCATGAATCAGGTGTGCAAGCTATATCTGGACAAATTTGTCATTGTATTTATTGACGATATTCTAATCTACTCAAAGAACAAGTAAGAGCATGAAGATCATCTTAAGTTAATCTTAGAGTTGCTTAAGAAAGAGTTGTTGTATGCCAAATTTTCTAAGTGTGAATTTTAGATTCCTAAAGTATAGTTCCTCGGTCACGTGATTGACAGTAAGGGCATTCATATGGATCCCGCCAAGATCGAGTCTATTAAAGATTGGGCATCTCCTAAGACTGTAATAGAGATTCGTCAATTTTTAGGTTTTGCCGGTTATTATCGAAGATTCATTAAAGGATTTCCAAGATCACAAAATTAATGACCAAGCTAACCCAGAAGAAGGTCAAATTTGATTGGGCTGACAAACAAGAAGCAGCTTTCCAACTATTGAAAGAGAAGTGGCGCAGTGCACCCATCTTGGCTTTACCTGAAGGAGCTAAGAACTTTATAGTTTATTGCGATGCTTCGCATAAAGGATTAGGTGTTGTGTTAATGAAAAATGAGAAGGTGATTGCTTATGCATCACGACAACTAAAAATTCATGAGAAGAATTACACAACTTATGATTTGGAGTTAGGAGCAGTAGTGTTCGATCTAAAGATTTAGAGGCACTATCTATACGGAACAAAGTGTACTGTGTTCACTGATCATAAAAGTTTGCAACACATCCTTAATCAGAAGGAGTTGAACATGAGACAACATCGTTGGTTAGAATTGCTCAATGATTACAATTGCGAAATTCGTTATCACTTAGGAAAAGCAAATGTAGTGGCTGATGCTTTAAGCAGCAAAGAATGAATTAAACCATTACGGGTTCGAGCCTTAGTTATGACTATTGGTTTGGATCTTTCCAAGCAAATTTTGGAAGCTCAGACTGAGGCAAGAAAATTAGAAGACCTCGAGGCTGATAACGTGGGAGGTATGCTGGTTGAAACTTCAAGGGAATCAGAAAACCCTAAAAAAGAGAAGATGGAACCGCGTGCTGACGAAACACTATGTTTGAATAACATAAGTTGGTTTCCATGCTATGGTGATCTAAGGACTTTAATTATGCATGAGTCCCATAAATCAAAATATTCTGTTCATCCGGGTTTCGACAAGATGTACCAAGACATGAAGAAATTATAATAGTGGCCCAACATGAAAGCCGATATTGCCACCTATGTTAGCAAGTGTTTGATATGCCTAAAGGTCAAAGCTGAACACCAAAAACCATCTGGTTTGCTGGTGCAACCTGGATTCCTTAGTGGAAGTAGGACAATATCACCATGGATTTTGTCACCAAGCTCCCAAGGTAGTCAAGTGGTTATGATACCATTTAGGTGATCATAGACCGACTTACCAAGTCTACACACTTTTTACCAATGAGGGAAAATGATCCAATGGACAAATTGACAAGACTGTACATGAAAGAAGTAGTCACGAGATATGAAATACCAGTCTTAATCATTTGTGACCGTAACGGTAGATTTACGTCACAGTTCTGGAGGTCATTTCAGAAGGTGTTGGGTACTTGTTTAGATATAAGTACTACTTACCATCCGCAGATTGATGGACAAAGCGAAAGGACCATTCAGACACTAGAAGATATGTTACGCGCTTGCGTGATAGACTTAGGGAATGGTTGGGATAGACACTTACCGCAAATTGAGTTCTCATACAATAATAGTTATCATACGAGCATTAAAGCCTCACCATTTGAGGCACTTTATGGTCGTAAGTGTTGTTCACCTGTTTGCTGGGCCGAGGTCGGAGATACTCAGCTTACCGGCCCAGAAATCATTCATGAGACAATCGAGAAAATCGTTTAAATCAAACAATGCATTCAAGCCGCTCATGATCATCAAAAGAGTTATGCCGATGTGAGGCGCAAGCCTTTGGAATTTCAAGTTGGTGACAAGGTCATGTTAAAGGTATTACCTTGGAAAGGGGTTATCCGTTTTGGCAAACGGGGGAAGTTGAACCCGAGATATATTGGCCCTTTCAATGTGTTGGCAAAAGTGGGAACTGTTGCTTACAAAATCGAACTTACTCAACAATTAAGCAGGGTTCATAAAATGTTTCACGTATCTAAATTAAAGAAGTGTTTATCCGACGAGCCATTGGCAATTCCGTTAGATGAAATACATATTAATGATAAGCTTCACTTCGTTGAAGAAACAATGGAGATCATGGATCGTGAAGTCAAGCGGTTGAAGTAAAGCCGTATTCCCATTGTCAAAGTTCGATGAAACTCTAGAAGAGGTCCTGAGTTCACATGGGAACGTGAAGATCAATTCCGAAAGAAGTATCCGCATCTCTTTACAAAAACCGCACCCTCGACAAGTGCCGCGTCTTGATCCTTGAGGAAAAGGCTCCTTTAACGGGGGAAGACTATAACAATCCGTTATTTCAGGTCATTTTATGACTCAATACTTTCCATTATTTATTTTTAGGGTTTTACGCGTTTACTTTTAATTTTCATCGTTTAGTTAAATCACGTAAACTAAAAATCATCATTCAACGCAAACAAACATCAAACAAGTAAAATTTTACGTCAAGAAAGTGTTATATAATTATTACGAGGATAATTTATAAATTTTCATATTTTATTTTTATCGGTTACGTAAAACGTTTACGTTTCGCAATAAAATACATTTAAGCATACACGGAAGCACCAATACCCATTTATACTCCAAGAAATACCCACTTTTATACCCAATACACAAAAAATTAAATCATTCCTATACCTATAAACCATATGGCCGGATCCTAGTAATGGAAAACACAAGACCAAAATTCAAATATTACTTCCTATAATAAAACACATGCTTAATACCTCCATAAGTTCACTTCCCTCCTCCTAGGGAGGAGGAGAGCACCTTACACACTTGTACTCATGCCACCTCTTAGACATGGTTTTGCTAGTGGGTTTGAGGAATACTTCTAGTATAAAAGGGTGTACCATGCAAGACTTAACACACTTTCCATTTGCAAGTAAACAAAGCAATTTTCTCCTTTGTTTCCTAGCATAAACCCACGGCTCCAAAACATTTTATAGGGTTCTCATTGTTTTGATTTTTCAAAGATTACAAGTATACAAGGGTCATTAGTAGTAATATCTAAGGTGTAGCAATGTGATTTGGAAGCTTGGGTATTGATTTAGCAAGGGTTTGATTCAAGAAAGAAACTAAGGTTTTCTTAAGTAGGGTTTCCATTTAGGGTTTGCATTTTGGGGTTTGATTATTTGTTCATCATCCTCATCCACTCTCTTAAGGTATACATAAACCCCAATCTCTTCAGATTATTCATTTTCATATTTTATATATATGTTATGTTCTTAATCACCACCTAGGGTTTATTTTATGAGTTTATAAAATATAATAAGCATGATCATGGATTTGAATTTATATATTTATATGATGAAATGATGTTAAAATTCAAGAACATATGTTATACAAGTGTGGATTAATTTATAAAGTCACTTGAAAAATTAATTGTTAAAGATTTATTTATAAAGTTTATACACAAATAATTATGAGGACTTTTTATTTGGACAAGAATGATGGACATAAAGTTGAGGACTCAAAATATGTAAGACATGTGGTATTACTTGATTGAAAGGACTTGTACAAATTTAATCAAGTAATAATTTATAAAACTAGTTTATAAACTCTACATATACACATGAACTGTTTTAATTATTCTGTGTAGATTTGAAGTTTTATAAATTCTGGAAGTATTTTATTATAATAGTATATTTCTTAAGGAATCCAAGCATATAAAGAACTAGAAAAACAAAGCTATAACGAAAATGTTATGATATTTACAAGATTACTATAATTAAATATATAAAAGTGTTTTTATAAAAGTAGTTTTATTAAAACTGGTACTGTTTCAGATCTGATAGAAATATATAAATATTTTATGATGATAGATCATCTCAATAGGAAACCGTGCATATAAAGAACTCTAAAAACGGAGTTATAACTAAGGATATATGATTTTTGTAAGATTAAAGTTATAAAAATGATTTTATAAATTGTTTTAAATTTACTGTTTTGACACAGATTTATATAAAATTTGTGAGTATTTTATTTGAATAGTTTATCTCGTCACGATTCCATACATATAAAGAACAAGTGAAATGGAGTTAAAACGAGTAAGTTATGAGTTTTTAAAGATTTCGGATAAATAGAAATTATAAAAAAACTAATTAATTTTTATAAATAATTTTTTGTATTTTTATAAAAGTATAACAATCTGTTAGAAATGTAAAAAGTGATTTACGAGTGTTTTCGGGTCCGTTTGGGCTATAAAAACATTAAGAAATATTGTAGTATCAATTATATAATATTTATATACGTTTTTAACTTTATAAATATTATTTTATAAAGGGTAAAATCCATAAATGCTTAATGTACTTTCAAAAAAGACTCATTCTACATACTATACTTTTTTTATTGTTATTATTCTTATCCAACTCTAGTTTTTTTCCATTACACATACTTTATATAAAAATAGATAAAAACGTGTATAAAAACGCATATAAAATCATAAGATAAAATCTATAAATGCTAAATGTACTTTCCAAAAAGACTCATTCTACATACTAAAATTTATATAAAGTATGTGTAATGAAAAAAAACTAGAGTTGGATAAGAATAATAACAATTAAAAAAGTATAGTATGTAAAATGAGTCTTTTTTAAAAGTACATTAAGCATTTATGGATTTTTTCCTTTTATAAAACAATTAAACTATTTATATAATATCATTATGTAAACAATACAAATAATCAATTGTCGGACAACAATAATATTTTTTTTACGGATACAAATACTTAAACATTTATTTAACAAGTACGATTTAAATATGATTTTGACTTTTATAAATTAAACAAAAACTATTAGGTGGTGAAGTAACTCTATAATTTATATTGTGGAATTTATATTAAATATATTATACTCATACGACCTATAATTAATCAGGTTGCATTCGGATTTCACATGACGATTTACATATTTGATTTATATAATCAATTCATTCACTAGAGGTGAGTTCATAGCCCTATTTTTATACGATTCCAATGATTTACAATTCTCAGGGTGAGAAACATGCATTATTTTACATTTGGACGCAAGTACACTTTAAACAAATTACGAGGTTGCCTAAGTAGTTATAACCCACTATGCCTATGAATCATGAACTGTTAATTACTGATAGTAAGCGCGAATGTTATGAATAGATCTATTTAGGATTGACATCCCTGTTCGGGTGAGTAGCGCTCACTAGTTTCAGCGGTACCAAACTAACAGACGTATACCATGTTGGATTTGGATGTTGCGGGTTGAACATCTACACGGGCACATTATTGGCATTAATTTGCAAACATACATGTTGTAGCTTCAGTGTCATGAGCTTAGTGCATTTCGTAATTACATTTTGAGATATTGTATGTGTTACATGTCTTACACTTTGAAATCTTGTGGTCCTACTTTATACATTACTTAAACATGTGAATTCACCAACATTATGTTGACGTTTTAAAGCATGTTTTTCTCAGGTCAATAAGATAAAAGGCCAAGGATACAAATACTTAAACATTTATTTAACAAGTACGATTTAAATATGATTTCGACTTTTATAAATTAAACAAAAACTATTAGGTGGTGATGTAACTCGATAATTTATATTGTGGTATTTATATTAAATACATTATACTCATGCGACCTATAATTAATTAGGTTGCATTCTGATTTCACGGGACGATTTACATATTTGATTTATATAATCAATTCATTCAGTAAAGGTGAGTTCATAGCCCCATTTTATACGATTCCAATGATTTACAATTCTTAGGGTGAGAAACATGCATTGTTTTACATTTGGACGCCAATACACTTTAAACAAATTACGAGTTTGCCTAAGTAGCTATAACCAACTATGCCCATGAATCATGAACTATTAATTACTGGTAGTAAGCGCGAATGTTATGAATAGATCTATTTGGGATTGACATCCTTGTTTGGGTGAGTAGCGCTCACTAGTTTCGATGGTACCGAACTAACAGACGTATACCATGTCAGATTTGGATGTTGCGTGTTGAACATCTACATGGGCACATTATTGGCATTAATTTATAGACATACATGTTGAAGCTTTAGTGTCACGAGCTTAGTGCATTTCGTAATTACATTTTGAGATATTGTATGTGTTACATGTCTTACACTTTGAAATCTTGTGGTCCTACTTTATACATTACTTAAACCTGTGAATTCACCAACTTTATGTTGACGTTTTAAAGCATGTTTTTCTCAGGTCAATAAGGTACAAGGGCAAGGATACATTGGATGTCGTCATTTTGGGAGTCATATTGCATAAAGATTTGTGTGCATTACATGTGGGAAATATTTGTTATGTATTAAAATCTTTACATTTACAAGGATGAACAAGTTAAGCTTTGAGCTTTTGTAACAAACAATTTCATTAAATCCAATGTATCATTTTTAAACGACTCATTTAGAGGTCGTTCTCTCATATCTTGTGCTATTGATCTATGAAGTAACACTCTTAGACCCATATTCCGCTGCGACCCTATTTGGGGGTGTTACATATTGATATCTAAAGCCAAGGTTATAGAAAACCAGGTCAAATATTTTTCTTGGACTATAATTGTTTTCACAAACATTACATCATACAAAAGTTTTCATGATTATACATACACGATTTGTTTGCATTGATTGCTTACATGATCTATATACGTGTTTATATTATATTACGTATATACTATACTTGTCTTATATAATATACTTATATAAGTTTATTTTATTGTTATAGCAGTCATGTCATCATCGACGGCTACCTACACGTCTATTTATTCTGATTATGAGCCATGGAGATTTCAGTGGGTATCTGATGATGAGCCACAGTCACCAGAGGCCGCACCACAGTCACCAGAGCAGGCACATCCATCACCGGACTATGTGCCTGGTCTTGAGCACCCACCATTACCAGATTATGTACCTGGTCCAGAGTACCCGGTGTATGTAGCTTCATCGGACGATGAGGTACCAATTGAGGATCAGCCTCTACCGGTTGATGCTTCACCTATAGCCCTATCACCGGGCTACGTTGCTGACTCTGATCTAGAGGAGGACCCTGAGGAGGATCCTGCTGATGGAGGAGATGAGGAGAAGGAGGAGCCCTCGGAGGATGATGCTGATGATGAGGAGGAGAAGGCTTCAGACAACGAGGAGGAGGAGCATCCAGCTTCGGCCGACTCTACACCACCCATATCACCTTATATCCGTGTTTCATTTGCTCAAACTCGTCTCTGTAGAGCACGGAAGACTGTCAGACCTCATACTCCCCCATCACCATCTACTGAGGCACGTCTTGCCAGGTTCATGGATGCACTAGCACTCCCATCACCGCCACCATCCCCACTATCACCTTGGTCATATCCACTCCCACAGATCCCATCTCCACCACTACTTGTACCATCTCTACCCTTACCACTACCACCACCTACCCATACTATCCCTACCTATAATCAGGCAACATTGGGCTACAGAGCCGCCATGATTCGGTCGAGAGCTGCATCACCATCCACCCACCATCCATTAGAGATACCATCACCACCCCTATTGTTACCATCCACTGCTCACATAGATACTCACGAGGTGGATATGCCGCTTCAAAAGAGAGCCTGTTTTACTGCTCACACTAGTAGGTACGAGATTGGGGAGAGTTCGTCAGCTGCTGCTGCTGCTAGGCAGACTCGACGTACTCTAGCTCGTAGTGTTGACTACGGATTTATTGATACTATGGATGCTAGTATCCGAGCTTCTGATAGTAGAGTGATGACTGTCGTGGGGGAGGTCAATGAGAGAGTTACAGATCTTGCTATTACTCAGAGGCAGGAGGCTCAGGAGCTTTATGTGTGTTGTGAGGACGCACAGGATGACCGAGCTTTGCTGAGAGCTCAGGTTTCCTTACTGACGAGAGAGTGGAGGTACTTTTGCTCGATGGCTTCTTCTTACGAGTGTGAGGCTGCTAAGGCCCGTCGGGCATGGGTTCAGTCTGAGAGCAGGAGCCAGGCCATGAAGGCCCAGATTCGAGCACTGCAAAGGGATGTTAGTGTACTTCAGAGACAGAGGATCGATGATGGCGACCGACTAACGAGCCACATTTAGCACGAGCATGACAGGTTCAAAGAGCTTGTACGCACCAGAGATGCAGGACCCTAGGATGGACCAGCTGATGCTGGTAGTAGCTGTTAGTATTGTACTATTTGTTAGCTATCTTGTATACCCTGCTAAGTTTTATGGGTAACTCCCAGCTAGTAGGCTGTAAGGATTTTGTTTCATCATTTAGCTATCTTGTATGGCATGCGAAGTATTATGGGTAACTCCCAGCTAGCATTGCCTAAGACGTATGTTCATTTTTTGGTAACCCTAAAAAAAAAGTTATGTAACTGTCTTTTGTAACAATAGAACTATCATGTTCTGTAGTCCGATATTTATTAGTAATGAATGTCGATTTATTTATATCATTGTTTGATCTCACTTCGTTGTTAATTTCCACTAAGTGTAGTGATCTTAATTTATTTATGCATATTCATGTCCGCGATTATAATTGTAGAATCTAGCGTGTATTTATTTTTCTTTGAATATTAAGAAAATGCCTTCAAAGAAAACCACCACCCCTATGACCGATGATGCCATTAAGGCACTGATAGCACAAGGAGTTGTCGATGCCTTGGCTGAGTATGAAGTTAACAGAGGCAGCGGTAATGGTGATGATAGTCACGATTCCAGAACTGGCAGAAGAAGACAGGTGCCTACTACTCGTGAGTGCACCTACAGTGACTTCCTAAAATGCCAACCCTGAAATTTTAAGGGTATTTAAGGATTCGTTGGTCTGACTCAATGACTCAAGAAAATGGAATCTATTTTCCACATAAGCAACTGCAAAACCGTTTGCGTGCCAAATCAATTTTTGCTACTTGTACTCTTCAGAGAATTGCTCTAACGTGGTGGAAATCCAGTAAAGACTGTTAGTCAGGAGTTTCATATGAATGACAAAGAAAACACTAAAGAAAATAATGACTGATAAAGGTACTAGTGCCCGAAGAGGAAGATCAAGAAGCTAGAGATTGAACTGTGGAACCTAAAGGTGAAAGGTATTGATGTGTTGAGCTATAACCAACGTTTCCACGAGTTGGCACTAATGTGAGGGAGAATGTTTACCGAGGAATCCGATGAGGTCAAGAAGTATGTCGGTGGACTTTCCGACATGATTCAGGGAAGTTTTTAGCGTCTAAGCCAAAGATAATTCCCAAGATGCAATTGAGTTTGCAACTGACTGATGTGATCAAAAGATTCCGTACTTTGCGGACCGTTAGCTGAAAACAAAATATAGCTTGATGACAACTCCAGAAAACAACCAAAATCAACACAACCTTTCAAAAGGCATAACGTGGTAAGGGCCTACACTGCTGGGCCTGGGGAGAAGAAATTGTACGGAGGATCTAAACCTCTATGCCCTAAATGCAACTACCATCATGATAGGCAGTGTGCTCCCAAGTGCAACAGCTGCAAGAAAGCTGGCCATCTGGCCCGTGACTATAGAAGCCAAACGGCTGCTGCTAACAACCAAAGAGCCTCAGGTTCGATTCAGAGGGTTGTCACTTGCTTTGAGTGTAGAGTTTAGGCATTACAATAAGGACTCTGCCCAAAACTGAAGAATAACAAACCGGGGGAAATCAAGCTGGGAATGGTAATGCTCAGGAAAGGGCTTATGTTGTGGGTACTGCAAGGACAAACCCAAACTCCAATGTCATTATGGGTACGTTCCTCCTAAACAACCGTTATGCTTTAATTTTATTTGATGTTGGTACCGATAAGAGTTTCGTGTCTACTGCATTTAGTTCTTTGATTGATATCATCCCAACTGCACTAGACCATGATTATGATGTTGAACTAGCTGGCAAAAAAAATAATTAAAGTTAATACTATCATACAGGATTGCACTTTAAGCTTCTTAAATCATCCATTCAACATCGATTTAATGCCCATAGAACTTGGTAGTTTTGACTTCATAATTGGTATGGATTGGTTAGCAAAGCAGCATGCCGTAATCGTCTGTGATGAGAAGATCGTTCACATTCCCTTTGGAAATGAGATCTTAATTGTTCGTGGTGACAGAAGTAACAACGAACACGAGTCTCGATTAAACATTATCTCGTGCACCAAACTTAAAAATATTTGCTCAAAGGATGTTAAGTCTTTTTGGCACATATTACCATGAAGAAGGCTGAAGACAAGTAGAGGAGAAGCGACTTGAAGACATACCAATTGTTCGAGACTTTCTTGAAGTATTCCCCAAGGACTTGCCGGGTATTCCACCAACCCAACAAGTGGAATTTCAAATCGATTTGATACATGGTGCTGCACCTGTAGGACGGGCGCCTTATCGATTGGCTCCGTCCGAGATGAAAGAATTGTCAAATCAACTGCAAGAGCTTTCCAACAAAGGCTTTATCAGACCTAGTTCCTCACTTTGGGGAGCTCCGGTCTTGTTTGTCAAGAAGAAGGATTGATCATTTCGGATGTGCATCGATTACCAGGAATTAAATAAGCTAACGGTAAAGAACCGTTCTCTGCTTCTAAGAATTAACGATTTATTCGATCAACTTCAAGGGTCGAGTGTCTACTCTAAGATCGACCTGAGATCGAGTTATCATCAACTGAGAGTTCGTGAAGAAGACATCCCGAAGACCGCATTTAGGACTCGTTATGGCCATTATGAATTTGAAGTTATGCCCTTTGGTTTGACTAACGCACATGTTGTATTTATGGATCTCATAAATCAGGTGTGCAAACCATACCTGGACAAATTCGTGATTGTCTATATTGACGACATCCTGATCTACTCAAAGAGTAAGCAAGAGCACTAAAAGCATCTCAAGTTAATCTTGGAGTTGCTTAAGAAGGAGGAGTTGTATGCCAAATTCTCTAAGTGCGAATTTTGGATTCCAAAATAACAGTTCCTTGGTCATGTGATTGACAGTCAGGGTATTCACGTGGATCCCGCCAAAATCGAGTCAATTAAAGATTGGGCATCTCCTAAGACACCAACAAAGATCTGTCAATTTTTAGGTCTTGCTGCTTACTATCGAAGATTCATTGAAGGATTTTCAAAAATCGCCAAATCAATGACCAAGCTGACTCAAAAGAAGGTTAAGTTTGATTGGGGTGACAAAGAAGAAGCAGCTTTCCATTTATTGAAGGAGAAACTGTGTAGCGCACCTATCTTGGCTTTACCTGAAGGAGCTGAGAACTTTATCGTTTATTACGATGCTTCACATAAAGGATTAGGTGTTGTCTTAATGCAAAATGAGAAGGTGATTGCTTATGCATCACGACAACTGAAAATTCACGAGAAGAATTACACCACCCATGACTTGGAGTTAGGAGCAGTAGTGTTCGCTCTAAAGATTTGGAGGCACTATCTGTATGGAACAAAGTGTACCGTGTTCACTGATCACAAAAGTCTGCAACACATCCTTGATCAGAAGGATTTGAACATGAGACAACGTCGTTGGTTGGAATTGCTCAGTGATTACGATTGTGAAATTCGTTATCACCCGGGGAAAGAAAATGTAGTGGCTGACGCTCTAAGCAGGAAAGAACGAATTAAGCCATTACTGGTTCGAGCCTTAGTTATGACTATTGGTTTGGATCTTCCCAAGCAAATTTTGAAAGCTCAGACTGAGGCAAGAAAACCTCAAGGCTGAAGATGTGGGAGGTATGCTGGTTGAAACTTCAAGGGAATCAGAAAACCCCAGGAAGGAAAAGTTGGAACCGCGTGCTGACAGAACACTGTGTTTGAATAACAGAAGTTGGTTGCCATGCTACGGTGACCTAAGGGCTCTGATTATGCATGAGTCTCACAAGTCAAAATATTTTGTTCATCCGGGTTCCGACAAGATGTACCAAGACATGAAGAAGTTATATTGGTGGCCTAACATGAAAGCTGATATTGCTACTTATGTTAGCAAGTGTTTAACATGCTTAAAGGTCAAAGCTAAACACCAAAAACCATCTAGTTTGTTGGTGCAACTTGAGATTCCTCAGTGGAAGTGGGACAATATCACCATGGATTTTATCACCAAGCTCCCTAAGACGTCAAGTGGTTATGATACCATTTGGGTGATTGTTGATCATCTTACTAAGTCTGCACACTTCTTGCCGATAAAGGAAAACGACTCAATGGAGAGATTGACAAGACTGTACTTGAAAGAAGTAATCGCGAGACATGGAATACCAGTCTCAATCATTTGTGACCATGATGGTAGATTTACGTCAAATTTCTGGAGGTCATTTCAGAAGGCTTTGGGTACTCGTTTGGATATGAGTACTGCTTACCATCCGCGGACTGATGGGTAAAGCAAAAGAACCATCCAAACTCTTGAAGATATGTTACGAGCTTGCGTGATAGACTTTGGAAATGGTAGGGATAGACACTTACCGCTAATTGAGTTCTCATGCAATAATAGTTATCATACTAGCATTAAAGCTGCACCATTTGAGGCGCTTTATGGTCGTAAGTGTCGATCACCTGTTTGCTGGGTCGAGGTCAGAGATGTTCAGCTCACCGGTCCAGAAATTATTCACGAGACTACCGAGAAAATCATTCAAATCAAGAGCAGAATACAAGCCGCTCGTGATCGCCAGAAGAGTTACGCCAATGTGAGGCGTAAGCCTTTAGAATTTCAAGTTGGTGACAAAGTCATGTTGAAGGTATCACTTTAGAAAGGGGTTATCCATTTTGGAAAATGGGGGGAAGTTGAACCCGAGGTATATTGGACATGGTGTTAGCAAAAGTGGGAACCGTTACTTACAGACTCGAACTTCCTCAACAACTAAGCAGGCTTCATAGCACATTTCACGTATCCAATTTGAAGAAATGTTTATCCGGCGAGCCGTTGGTGATTCCGTTGGATGAAATACACATTGATGATAAGCTTCACTTCGTTGAAGAACCAGTAGAGATCATGGATAGTGAAGTCAAACGATTAAAGCAAAGCTGTATTCCCATTATCAAAGTTCGATGGAACTCTAGGAGTGGTCCTGAGTTCACATGGGAACGTGAAGATCAATTTCGAAAGAAGTATCTGCATCTCTTCACAAAAACCGCACCCTCGACAAGTGCCGCATCTTGAGCCTTGCGGACAAGGCTCCTTTAACGGGGGAAGACTGTAACAATCTGTTATTTTAGGTCATTTTACGACTCAATACTTGCCATTATTTATTTTTAGGGTTTTACGCGTTTGTTTTAATTTTCATCGTTTAGTTAAATCGCGTAAACTAAAAATCAACATTCAACGTAAACGGACATCAAACAAATAAAAGCTTACGTCAAGCAAGTGTTATATGATTATTACGAAGATAATTTATAAGTTTTCATATTTTATTTGTATCGGTTACGTAAAACGTTTACGTTTCGCAATAAAATACCTTTATGCATACACTGAAGCACCAATACCTATCTATACTTCAACAAATACCCACTATTATATCTAATACCAAAAATTAAATCATTTCCTACCTTATTACTCCCATGGTCGGTTTACAAGTTATAAACACACAAATAAACCTTAATGTTCCACTAAAGTCACTTCATCCTAGTTATAACCCACCATGTATAACCTTAAATCCATTTCTCTATAAATTGTCTAATCGTGTGTCCTTCCCCCCTTATCATAGCCGTTCCCCCTCATAGGAAGGAGGAGAAGTCTTATAAATTTGTCCTTAAACCACTTCCTAACCCATGGTTTTGTTAAGGTTGTTTTCTAAATACTTGGACTATAAACGAAAAGTCTTAGGTAGTCATAACACACACTTTCCTTTGCAAGTAAACTTTCAAAATCCTCTTTTGTTTTCTCCAGCAAACTCACGACTCAAAAATAATTATTAGGGTTTCTATAGTTTTGATTTTAGCAAGGTTATAAGCATACAAGTGTTCTTAGATATAATGTATAAGGTGTATCAAGGTGATTTGGAAGCTTGGGTGTTAATTAAACAAGGGTTTATTCAAGAAGAAAGTTAGGGTTTTCAAAGAAAGTTAGGGTTTTTCTTGCAAGTATTTTGGGTTAAATACTTAGGTTTGATTTGTTCTTCATCTTTATACATTCTCCTAAGGTCTAACATAAACCCTAACCTTTTATAATTATTCATTTTCATATTTATATAATTGTTATATTGTTAATCACCATCTAGTATTTATTTTATAAGTTTATAAAATAAAACAAACATGAACATAATTTGAATATACATTTATCTATGATGAAATGATGTTTAAAATGTGTAAGAATGCAAGAACATATTTTATACAAGTACTGATTAATTTATAAAGTTATTTAATAAATTAATTGTTAAAAGTTATTTATAATGTTTAAAAATAAATAATTGATGAGGACATTTCATTTGGACTATTGAATATAAGTTGATGGACATAAATGTGAGGACATAAAATATACACAAGATGTGTTATTAATTAAATTAGATGACTTATAATAATTTAAGTATGGTAAAAGTTTATAAAACAAATTTTATAAAACTATATTTCAAACAGTTTGTATGAACTGTTTACTTACGAATTTTTATAAAATATTTTCAACCAAGATTCAATTAGTACATGTTATGAGGATTCCGTTCATATAAATAACTTAAAAAACAAAGCTATAACGAAGAAGATATTAATTTTCCAAGATTACGATAATTAAATATATACAAGTGTTTTTATAAAAGTAGTTTTATAAAAACTGCTACTGTTTCAAATCTGATAAAAATATATAAATATTTTATTATGTTAGATCATCTCAATAGGAAACCGTGGGTATAAAGAACTCTAAAAACAGAATTAAAACGAAGGAGTTATAAGTTTTGCAAGATTTTAAGTTATAAAAATATTTTTATAAAAAGTTTGAATAAACTGTGTCGGCACGAGTATTTTATTTTGATAGATTATCTCGTCACGATTTCATACATATAAAGAAAAAGCAAAACAGAGTTAAAATGAGTGAGTTATGAGTTTTTAAAGATTTCGGAAACTATATAAATATTTCACAGCTTTTATAAAAGCTGTGAGAAACTGCGGGTTTACTGCAGAAACTGAAAATGGAGTTTTTGAGGGCTTTCGTGTCCGATTCGGTCAAAGTGTAAAACTACAAAGTTGTTCGGAATGACGTTTTACAATAAATATCGGGTTTTCAGAGTATAGGAATGTATAGATTTTTAATTAAAAACTATAAAGTTAGTTAACTTTTAAAAACTATTTTCGGCACTTTTATTATAAACCAACAAAGTTGTTAACATTTTAAAATGTAGTTTACGAGTGTTTTCAGGTCCGTTTGGGCTATAAAAACGTTAAGAAATATTATAGTATCATTTATATAATATTTATATATGTTTTTAACTTTATAAATACTATTTTATAAAACAATTAAACTATTTATATAATATTATTATATAATCAATAAAAATGTTAAATCATGTATTATTAACAAATAATTAATTGTTGGACAAAGATAATATTTTTACGGATACATATACTTGGACATTTAATTTACAAGCGTGACTTAAATATTGTTTCAACTATTATAAATCAAACCAAAACTAATAGGTGGTAATGTAACTTTATAACTTATGATGTTGTATTTATATTTAATACATTATACTCATACGACTCACAATTAATTAGGTTGCATTTGGATTTCGCGAGACATTTTACTTACTTGATTTATATAATCAATTCATTTACTTGAGGTGAGTTCATAGCCCCATTTTATACAATTACGATGATTTAAAACTTTTGGGGTGAGAAACATGCATTGTTTTACATTTGAACGCAAGTACACTTTTGACAAATTACGAGTTTGCCTAAGTAGCGATAACCCACTATGCCCATGAATCATGAACTGTCAATTACTTGTTGTAAACGCGAATGTTATGAATAGATCTATTTAGGATTGACATCCCCGTTTGGGTGAGTAGCGCTCACTAGTTTCGGCGGTACCAAAACAACAGACGTATACCATGTCGGATTTGGATGTTGCGGGTTGAACATCTACACGGACACATTATTGGCATTAAATTGCCGACATACATGTTGTAGCTTCAGTGTCATGAGCTTAGTGCATTTCGTAATTACATTTTGAGAGATTGTATGTGTTACATGTCTTACACTTTGAAATCTTGCGGTCCTACTTTATACATTACTTAAACCTGTGAATTCACCAACTTTATGTTGACGTTTTAAAGCATGTTTTTTTCATGTCAATAAGGCAAGAAACAATGATACATTGATGATCATCATTTTGGAGTCGCATTATCATAAAGATTTAAGTGCATTACTTTTTGAAGTATTTGTTATGTATTAAAATCTTTACATTTGCAATGATGAATAAGTTAAGCTTCGGGCTTTTGTAACAAACAAGTTTATTAAATCCAATGTATCATTTTTAAACGACTCATATAGAGGTCGTTCTCATATCTTGTGCTATTGATTTATGAAGTAACGCCCCGGACCCTTATTCCGCTGCGACCCAATTTGGGAGTGTTACAATATCAAAGAAAATAGCTATGTATTTATAAAGAATAAAATATAAAATTTAAGAATGCTTAAAACTGTATATGATAGTTATAAAGTGAATAATATCATGTTTTTATAAATCGTACATGATAATTGTACAGTAACATATAACAATGTCTAATTTGGTCATTTTACGTCACCTAGTTGGTCAAACACTCATAAATCTTTATTACGATATAAAACAACATAATTAAATCCAAACACTATATTCCAAATCACATTTTGACGGCTAATTATCTTAACTATTTGACTGTCATTCTTCAAAACACGTAATTTATTTTAAATAAACAATCTAGAGATAACATCTGTGGGCAATGGGCACGGGTACCTCTAACCCGTCACCCGCACCCGTGGTTTTTTTTCACCCGTCACCCACTCATCACCCATAAGTGGGTACAACGTTTTGCCCGTGCCCATGTCCGTGGGTAAACCCTAGGGGTGAAAACGAGCCGAGCCGCTCGTGAAAAGCTCGAGATCGGATCGATAAAAAGCACGAACGAGCGAAGCCTAACCGAGCTCGAGCCTAAGTTTGGGCTCATTTACTAATCGAGCTCGAGCCCGAGCTCTATATAAAAAACTCGAGTAGCCTCGCGAGCCTAAACGAGCGCTAGAAATATATACGTATATATATTGTCTATACTAATGAATGTGTATAAACGAGCTTAAAGCTCGAGTCTTATGTGATTAACGAGCCGAGCTCCATTTGAACTTTCTTTTCTTCAACACATCATATAAATTAGTCGAGCCCGAGCCGAGCTCGAGCTTGTGAAATTTTTCAAAAGCCGAGCTCGAGCTCAAAATATGAGGCTCAAAATGAGCTCGAGCTCTGGCAGGCTCGCACTCGGCTCGTTTCCACCCCTACGTTTGTTAGTGAAATGTAACAAAATCACAAAGTCATGATATAGAAACTAACTATGAAACTGCGTAATAAGACACAATATCAATTTTTTCCAAATACCAAGTTTATATTATACTTAAACACATGTATAAAACTAGCAAATTACACAAGATTACATAAATTCACATGTGTGAAGTGAGATGTATCATGCGTATATTTTTCGAGTGTTGAGATGAGATCAATGTAGATCCAATATTTATCAAATATTCAATGGACCAATCATAGCCACTTATTTTTTTATTAGATTAAAAAAAACCCACTTTCCACCACTTTTTAAAAATTAAAATATCTTGCAAACGGTAAATCGTCAAATGACAAAAAATACACCATCGCGACGGGAATTAAATCATCTTTCTATAAAGGGGCACTTTGATATACTTTCGACGAACTTTTGACGAACCTTTTTTTTATTTTTTTTCAATCACGTCTGAAAAAATCACATATGATTTGTATCAGAATCACATGTGATTTAATAAAATCACATATGATTTGTGATACAAATCACATGTGATTTTACAGAATCACATGTGATCTTTCTAGACGTGACTGAAAAATAAAATTAAAAAAAAAGTTCATCGAAAGTATATCCAAGTGCCCCTCTATAGAAAGATGATTTAATTCTCATTGCAATGGTATGTTTCATTTTACGTAACGATTAACGGTTTGTGAGATATTTAATTTTAAAAAAAAAGTGAAAAGTAAGTTTTATTTAATTTGATGAAAAAATGAAAGGTTGGGATGGAGTCTTTTGATCTATATGATAAAAAGATGATCATTATTGAACTTTTGCCTTCGAGTGTTTGGTAGTTATTAAATATATACTAACAACCTCACAAATATTTAAGTAGTGTAACAAATTTTACTTTAACACAAATGGATTTATGGGTACGTCCAAGGATATATTAATGGGTACACCAGTAGATATTTTAATAGGTACACCGGTGATGTGTATACATTACCCGTCACCCGCCCACCACTCACAAATGGATACAAGTTTTCACCCGCGGCCTACCCGTGAGTGAAAATTGATAAGATTACCGTCCATTCATGTGCGAGTACCCGCGAATTATGAGTTATTTATCACCCATTGCCATCCCTAAAACAATCCCAAACACCCCCCTAAGGCCAATGTTCTTATATAAAGGTGACACAAACATTTTACCTAACCTTTTTGTTTATAACGGATCTTTAAAATAATACGTGTTTACGTTCGCTACGGATAAAAATGAGTTATGCACTTCACATAACCTTGGTGGTACTGTCCATGTTCGAACTTTTATTTATTTATTTATTTTTTTTAGCCAAGTCCATGTTCATATTTGAATAGAAAACCATGGTTCTAAAAAGCACTTTATATCCATGGTTCTAAAAAGCACGTTATAACGGCGCCATAGCGCGAGGCATTACCTCCACGTTACGAAATAAGCCAAGGCGTCGTCTTTAAGCGTAGCGTGCAATAAAGCGCGATAAGGCGTATAAAAGCGCGCTATAACGCGCCTTTTTTTGAAGTTTTTAAAAGATTTCATGGACTTGAGCTTATTTACAAGTATTTATGATTTGGGTTGTATACGATTCGGGCTTAGTAACTCCATAACTCAATTTTAAGCCTAGTAGCTAACTAATATTAACCACTCTATTATATATTTTTTGCCGTCTTGAGTCACCTTAAAAACGTAAAACGTTATGACGCAACGCCTCACGCTAAAGCTTGAGGCTTAACTACGCCGCAACGACACGCTTCACGCTATTTATAGGAAAACAAACATATAAACATACCCACGAGGATAAGACAAAAAAAGAAAGTACGCTTCAAATCTAAAGAGAGTATGCAT
>BQNB010007130.1:43316-64549 GCA_026074375.1 Tanacetum coccineum | reverse complement strand
AATGACGAATAAGTATTGTCCACTGGGTGAGATCCAGAAATTAGAAATTGAGTTGTGGAACCTAAAGGTCAAGGGGAACGATGTTCCAGCATATACTAAACGTTTCCAAGAACTAACCCTGATATGTACCAAGTTTGTTGCCAATGAAACCGAGAAGGTTGGCAAGTACATCAGTGGACTTCCTGACAACATTTATGGGAACGTCAAATTTGCCAGACCCAAGACATTGGATGAGACTATTGAGTTGGCCAATGACTTGATGGATCAAAAACTCCGCACCTACGCAGAAAGGCAGTCTGACCACAAAAGGAAGGCTGATGATTCATCCAGAAACAACTATGGTCACCAACAACAACCCTTCAAGAGGCAGAATGTCGCCAAGGTCTACAATATGGGGATATGCAAAAAGAAGCCGTATAGGGGATCTTTGCCTAAGTGAACCAAGTGCCATTTTCACCACAATGGCTCATGCACCTAGAAGTGCCACAAGTGCAACAAGGTAGGGCACTTTGCCCACGATTGCAGGAGTACTGGTAACATAAATATATCTAATACTCAGAAAGGCAATGGGGCAGCTTCCAAAGGGAATGGTTGTTTTGAGTGTGGAGCACCAGGGCATTTTAAGAGAGATTGTCCTAAGTTGAAGAATAAGGATGGAGGGAATGGGAATGCACAAGGCTGGGTGTATGCAATTGGGAATGCAGAGAAGAGAGGGAATGCATCGGGAAACCCGAACTCTAATGTCGTCACGGGTACGTTCCTCTTGAACAACCACTATGCATCTATCTTATTCGACACTGGTGCCGATAGAAGCTTTATATCCACTGCATTTAGTTCCCTGATTAACATCGCCCCAACTCCATTAGAAAATAGTTATGATGTCGAATTAGCTGATGGGAAAATAGTCAGGATAAACACTATTTTACGAGGTTGTACTTTAAATTTCTTAGACCATCCGTTCAACATAGATCTAATGCCCGTAGAACTGGGTAGTTTTGACGTCATTATCGGTATGGACTGGTTAAGAAGATGTCACACCGTGATCGTGTGCAGTGAAAAACTTGTTCGAGTTCCCTATGGGAATGAAACTTTGACTTTTTGTGGCAACAAAAGTAGCAATGGGAAAGAATCTCAGTTGATAGTTATCTCATGTTTAAAAGCTCAAGAGTACATGGCGAAGGGATGCCAGGTCTTTTTGGCATAGATATCCGCCAAGAAAGAGAAGGACAAATAGGAAGGAAAGCAACTTAATGACGTACCTATCGTCAGAGATTTTCCTGAAGTGTTTCCCGAGGACTTTCCAGGTCTTCCTTCGACTCGACCAGTAGAATTTTAGATCGATCTGATTCCAGGAACCACTCTTGTAGCTCGAGCACCATATCGATTGGCTCCGTCCGAAATGAAGGAATTGTCAGAACAATTGCAAGAACTTTCCGATAAGGGCTTCATAAGACCTAGTTCCTCACCATGGGGAGCCCCAGTATTGTTTGTCAAAAATAAGGACGGGTCATTTAGGATGTGCATCGACTACCATGAATTGAATAAGCTGACAGTGAAGAATCATTATCCACTCCCGAGGATCGACGATTTATTTGATCAACTCCAAAGATCCAGTATTTAATCGAAGATAGATCTGAATTCAGGGGTTATCACCAAGCTTTAGAGTATGATAGCAAAGAACATCCAAAGACGGCATTCCGAACGTGTATGGACATTACGAGTTCGGGTCATGCCAGTCGGACTAACAAAACGCACCTGCGGTATTCATGACCTCATGAACCGGAGTATTCAAGCCTTACTTGGATAAGTTCATAATTGTCTTCATCGATGACATATTTATTCAAAGGATAAGAAAGTGCATGAAGAACATCTTAAGGCCATTTTGGAATTGCTTAAGAAGGAGAAGTTGTATGCCAAGTTTTCAAAATGTGAATTTTAGATTTCGAAGGTACAATTTCTTGGGCATATCATGATAAGCATAGCATACACAGTGGATCTAGCCAAGACAGAATCTATCAAAGATTGGGTGGGCGACTCCTAAGACACCTCTGGAGATCCGCCCATTTTTAGTTCTTTGTTGGTATACTATCGAAGTTTCATCGAAGGATTTTCGAGGATTGCTAAATCAATGACGAAGCTTACTCAGAAAGGAATCAAGTTTGACTGGGGTGAAAAGGAAGAGAACGCATTTCAGTTGATAAAGCAGAAGTTGTGCAGTGCGCCAATTCTGGTTTTTTTTTTTATTAATTTTATTATTTTTTTTTTTTTTTTTTTTTTTTTTTTCTTTAACCTGAAGGAAGCGAAGACTTATGGTCTATTTGTGAATGCGTCACACAAAGTTTTAGTGCTGTAATGATGCAGAGAGAGAAGGTAATTGCCTAGCTTCTTGACAACTAAAAAGTTCACAAAAGAGAAGAACTACACTACACCACTCCAGAATTTAGAACATGGAATCGTAGTGTTTTGCTCTAAAGATATGGAGACATTATCTGTACGGAACCAAATGCACCGTATTCACCGACCATAAAAGTCTACAACACATTCTTGATCAAAAGGAGCTTAACATGAGGCAACGCCGTTGGCTAGAATTGCTGAGTGATTACGATTGTGGCATTCATTATCACTCGGGGAAGGCAAACGTAGTGGCCGATGCATTGAGCCATAAGGAACGGATTAAGCCATTGCGGGTTCCAGCCTTGGTTATGACTATTGGCTTGAATCTTCCCAAACGAATACTAGAAGCTCAGATCGAGGCCCTGAAACCAGAGAATCTTAAGAATAAAGATGTAGGCGGTATGATCAAAAAGGACATACCCAAGGATAGGTTAGAACCACGCGCCGATGGAACTCTATGTTTACACGGCAGGAGTTGGTTACCTTGCTATGGAGACTTAAGATCCGTGATTATGCATGAATCCCACAAGTCAAAATACTCTATCCATCCAGGTTCCGAAAAGATGTACCAAGATGTGAAGAAACTATATTGGTGGCCCAACATGAAGGCTGACATCACCACATATGTTACTAAGTGCTTGACATATGCAAGGGTTAAGGCTGAACACCAAAGGCCATTAAGGACTTGTTTAGTATAACTGCAATACCCGAGTGGAAGTGGGATAATGTCACGAATGTATTTTTATCACCAAGCTTCCCAAGTCGACACAAGGTTTTGACCCACTGGGTTATATAGACCCGACTAACAAAAATCTGTCACCTTGTTGCCAATAAGGGATAGAATGATCCATTGGACAAGTTGGGCAATGTTGCACCTGAACAGGAATATAGCCAAACACAGAATACTTTTCAATCATCTATGACTGATGGGAAGATTCACATCAAAATTTTTTTGGAGATCATTTCAGACAGCTTTGGTAATCAAAAATATGTAGAGCACTGCTATCATCCAAACAACGGCCAGACGAGAGAACTATCCCAAACTCCTCTAGGACATGCTATGTGCTTGCGTGATCGATTTTGGCAAAGGATGGGTTAAGCATTTTCCACTAGCTGAGTTTTCATATAACAACATTTATCACGCTAGCATAAAGGCCGCACCATATGAGGCACTTTATGGCCAAAAATATCGATCACCTGTGTGCTGGGCCAAAGTTGGAGAAGCTCAACTGACTGGTCTGGAATTGATCCAAGAAACAACAAAAAGATCGTCCTGATCAAGCAGAGAATTCAAGCTGCTTAGGATCGACAAAAGAGCTACACTAATTTGAAGCGAAAGCCAATAGAGTTTGAAGTTGGGGATAGGGTTATGCTTAAGGTCTCACCTTAGAAAGGGGTTGTACGATTCGGTAAGCAGGGTAAGTTGAACCCGAGATATGTCAGACCTTTCAAGGTGTTAGCCAAGGTTGGGAAAGTTACCTACAAGCTAGAACTTCCCCAAGAGCTGAGCAGAGTTCATCATACTTTCCATGTGTCTAATCTGAAGAAATGTTACGCTGACGAACCATTAGTCATGCCGTTAGAACGAATTCACGTTGACGATAAGCTCCAATTTATGGAAGAGCTCGTTGAAATCATGGAACGGGAGATCAAACGATTGAAGCGAAGCCGGATACCATTGGTTAAGGTTCGCTGGAACTCTAGGAAAGGTCCTGAGTTCACCTGGGAACGTGAAGATTCGTTTAAACAGAAATACCCACAACTCTTCACAAACCAGGCTTCGTCATCCTCTACAAGATCTTAAGTTTTGAGGACAAAGCTCTTTTAATGGTTGGAGACTGTAACATTTCTCAATTTCAGGTCATTTTACGACTCCTATTATTCGTCACTATTTATTTTGGTTTGATACGCATTCCTATTATTCGTCACTATTTAGACTAGAAATAATCATCTAATGTAAACGGTCATCAAATAGATTAAGGTTTATATCAACCAAGGGATATATAATTATTAAGAAGATAATTATTAACTTTGCGTATTTTATTTTTATTGGTCATGTAAAAGGGTTACGTTTCACAATAAAATACATTTGGACACACCCCGGAAATACCTAGACTCAAGCAAATACCCACTTATAAACCTTAAACATAAAAATTAAATCAATGCTTGTGTTACAACCTACTATAGCTGAATATTAGGACCAAATCACCTAGAAATCCTTAAGGATCTTGCTAAGTACTAGTACAAACCTCCTTTAATTAATGTTAGTCCTTAATGTTTCCAAGTTAAGATGTTATACATTGGATGACAACCTTTTCTTGCCCTTTGCCTTTGGATACCCACGGCTACAAGCAAAACAACACACAAATCACCAAAAATCTTCCTAGTATCTCTTAAAGTACTTGTACATCTTGTGTTTAATTAAGATATGTACTTTTGGTCTCTAATTAGCTAAATACCTAATGGTTAATAACCATTTTGTTCTTGTTCTCCTTTGGATGCCACGGCTAAACATCACACACACATAAAATCCTTAAGATTTGCATATATTAGAAAATCTTGTACATCCTAAGGAAAAATTAAGAATGGTACTTGTGTGGTTTAACAAAACTATGTCTAATGAACTAAAATCTATAAAAACCACTAGGGCTTGGATCGGTTTTGGTTTGTTTTGGACTAAGGAAGAGTAACTAGAAACCTTGTCTATAAATACTCACACACTCTTGCCATTTTACACTCTTACGAAACACAAACACTTAAACATATACACACTCTTGGCGTCGGATCTTAAACCGTAAACAAACACACCCAATTGCCACGTTCGAACCCATAACACACGCTAGGGTTTATACAAGGAGTGCACAAGGGAGTATACGAGCTAAGGGTTAGCGTATTACACGTTTATTTCTCGAACCAAGAGCTATAGTACCTTTGTAAGTCCCTCACGGCTCTATACATTTCATAGTTTAATTCTCTTTTGATTTCTAGTCTTATATCGCGATACATATATGGTATACGTGCCTATATATGCGTGTGTTACATTTGTGTGGTGCAAGAACTCATTTAAAACGCATGAACTAAGATGATAAATGACCAACTAGGGCATAAATGTCTCGTTTATATGAAAACTTGGTCTTCGACATGAACAACATACATTATACACGAAATGATAAGAAATCTATACGTAAACTTTTATTGTAAACATGACACTAAGGCTTGGGAACGTATACACGTCACATCTAAACGCTTGCATGAAAAACGCGACGAATAAATATGTTAAACGCATGACATATAGTTACTAGGGCAAATTGTTTCGAAACATACATGTTGCTAGAAGGGTGACGGGCCACAATGGGCTTTGCGTGATCCAAACAAGCTCACGGGTTGTGCCCAACCGGCCCAACAGTCTAATGGTGGACCGTAGCTTATTTTTAAGCTTATCCGAGCTTATTGGTTGGACTAGGAAACTTAGTAATTTATAAAAAGACAAGCATGCATAAGTTAAACTTTTATTGGGCCTTGCGAGCCCAATACCCATGAACGAGACCAAATGGGCTCAATAAGCCAAGCCAATGGGCCCACAACTTATTCATAAGCTCTACAAGCTTATTATTAATCCAACGAGCTTATGGAAACTAATATAGGCCCTTAGTATGTTTAGAAACCAAACGAATCCTTAAATGGGCTCGTTAGCCCATTAACGTGAACCCACGAGACCCATAAGCCACAAATAAGCTTAGACAACTTATTTGTGAGCTTAAACAGCTTATGAGTTTTATTATAAACTTAGGAGGATTATTGGACCCTAAAGAATCAAGCCCAAACCTTTAAAACTCTTATCGGGCTTATATCAGGCCCAATAAGCCCCTTTTACGAGCTTAACCGCTTATTGGATAAGCCCCACATATAAGACAACTTAAAACAAACCCTAATAAGCTTAATAAGATAAGAAAATGAGTTGGTCTAAATAAGGAAATGCTTAATGGACTTTTGCAAGTTTTCGGGTTAAGGTTATTAGGCTAACGAACCCAATAAGCCTAAATGAGCTCATCCTAGCTTATTTATAAGCCCAACAGTTAAAATAGCTTAGTTGAGCTTAACCAAAGTCCTTGTCACTTTTGAAAACCCTTTTGAACTCTTAGAAGCTTAATTCGAGTTGATGTTGGGCCGAAAAGCCCAATAAGCCTAAATGAGCTCATCCTAGCTTATTTATAAGAAGTCTCAGTTTCTATATCTTATTTGAAAGTAATTAAACGAACTGCCACTTGTTAGAACTTAATCGGGCTTAAAATGTGATTTTTACAAATTTAGGGACTAAATATGTAAACTTTGAAACTTGAGGGTTAAATTCTGTCAACTCACCGTTTTTGTAAGTTGAGGGACTGTTTTGTCATTCCTGAAACTTTAAGGACTATTGGGACATATAAGGACCTAAAGTGTAATTTTGTAAAGATTAAAGGACTAAATATGTACAAGTGGAAACTTAAGGGTTTAAAATATAAAATAGTATATATTTTATAAACCCAAGGGCTGTTTTGTAATTATGGAAAACCTAAGGGTTATTTTTTAAACAAAAGTGAATTTAATAAACAGTTGACATAGCGGGCAAATGATATTCGGATAATGTACCGGTTAACCTACGATTTAATAAATACGAATATTTATTAATAACTTTTGTACGTAAACAAGATCATGTAAAATCGTATACCTTCCCAAAAGCCATCAAGTGAATACAAATTCAATAAACATTTGCATCACCACACAAGTGATAACAGTATATATAAACTAGCAATTTATTATAGTTTATACATTGAGTCTTTAACCTAAACTGTAGACTAAGACTGGCCGTATTTACTTAGGTATTTGACGGTGTGATTCATTTGCTATACTTGGATATATTATCATTTTCAGAGGACTATTTACTAAGGTGAGTTCATAGCCCCATGTTTTACAATTATTTAAATGATTTACATCGTTGGGGTGAGAACATGCTTTGTTTTACAAATTGGACGCAAGTGTACATTTTATACTATGATTACGTGTTTGCCTAAGTAGCGATAACCCACTGAGCCCTTTTATCATGAACTGTCAATTGCTAGATTGCGAGCGCGAATGTTATAAATAGATCTATTTGGGATTGACATCCCCGTTTGGGTGAGTAGCGCTCACTGTGCCGGTCTGCCGGACAACAAACGTATACCATGTCGGATTTGGGATGTTGCGGGTTAGAACATCATTCAGGGGCATTTATTGGCAATTTATTGCATCCATATACGTCGAGCTTCGGTGTCATGAGCTTAGGAAACCGTAATTACTTTTTATGATGTTTGCATCTGTTGCTTAATCATACACTTGGAAATCTTGCGGTCCTACAATTGATTTACATAAACCTATGAATTCACTAACTTTATGTTGACGTTTTAAGCATGTTTTCTCAGGTCAATAAGGCACGAGGTGCCAAGATACATTGGGGGATTACTCTTTGGAAGAGTCAGTACTAAAGATTTGGGATGTATTACATTTTGGGATATTTGTTATAAACCGAAATCTTTACTTTTGTTGTCAAACAATTTGAAGCCACGAGCTTATGTAATGAACAAGTATTTTGTTAAATCCAATGTATCTTTTTAAACGACAAGTTTAGTAGTCGTTCTCATATCTTGTGCTATTGAAAATTCTGCTGCGACCCAGATTTGGGGGTGTTACAGTGAAATTGGGAAGACAGAAAGCCTAAGCCGTTCGTAATTCATATTCGGCAAGTTAATGGGGTCAACAATTTTAAGGAAGTATTCGATATGCTCCACCACGTCTTCTCCATTAGTCCCACTAGAGGCATTATCGCTTAAATCATCAAGGAATTTACCTTTTAGTTCATAGGCTCTTTTACCCTTAACCATAATACTTGTAATCCCTAAATAATAATTTGCTTTGTCGTTAGTTGTGAATTCTTCCATAGTTGTTTTTGTCTGAATATCTGCCATTACTTCTTCAATCTTTTTCACTACTGATTAGCGTTATCTGCGACATGGGTAAAAATATCAGCAGGTTTTGCTCAGAAGAACGGTAATACAGAAAATCGAGCACGAAAATCAAATACGAAGAATCAGTTTCTGTTACTGTATCAGACGGTCAATACGCCGTATTCAATTCATCTGAATACGTCGTATTAATCTGTTGAATGAATACGCTATATTGGATAAGAAAGTTAGATATGCCGTATCCAATGGAAGTGGATACGCCGTATCAGGTTATTGACCAAAACAGTGTATGGAAAACAATTAAACACACAAACAAATAAACAAATATACAAGCAAATACACAAAAATACAGAATTTTACAAAATTTTACACTAATCTAAATTACACTAGTCCTAGGGTTAGATCTAATCTAATGCTAATAAACAAAATATCAGATAAAATTCAAGATTAAAATTTCACTCCTCGGCAACGGCGCCAAAAAACTTGATGTGTCGTCGTGTAGGTGTATTTTATGATAGTTCAAGTTTTAAATTTATATTTTGCCGACTTTACCTAAAACAACACTTTAACGGGTAGTGTACTCGGTCAGATGGAGTTTCGTGGTAAGTAGGGTGTCGATCACTAAGAGCGAGAGCTAATCTTTTACTACCTTCATCGCAGTTTTATTGTCCTCTTTTGTTTTTTTGAAGTCTTTCTTTCTCAACTTTGATCTTTAATATTTTTGTTTGTGTTATATAATACTTGATAAAAATTATACCAATGAAAATACATGAAAAAACAAACCCATTCATATATTTTTCATCAAGTATTATATAACACAAACAAAACTATTTAAGATCAAAGTTGAAAAAGAAAGACTTTAAAAAGTCAAAAGATGACAATAAAATTAGGACGGAGGGAGTATTTTATTAATATTTTGGTTAACTAAACTAAGTTAATTCAAACTATGTTAATTCTATTCTATGTTAAACCTATGCTAAACTTAATGTTAATCCTAATTCTAACGGATAAAATGGGGAGTTTACACCCTGAGAGACTGGCACAGGTTTGTGGTGACTTAGATCTACTTAAGACACAATAACACACGCACGCAGACAGACAAAAGATAGAAGAGCGGTCTAGCCAAATACAAGAAAACTATATTAACCATGAGTAATCCAATTAGAACATTGGTTTGTTTATTTAGTGCAATAAATACTTCTCTCAAGGCGGCATATCATTCTTAAGACTTAGGCGTTACTTCTTCCTACGACCTAGACACGTAGATGTCTGTCATAATTAAATGTATCCGTATAAAGCATCATATTTGCTGATTATAATCTATCTTAGGGATTAAAGCAATGTTGATCTTATTAAACCCTAGCTCATGGAGACTTTACCCACTTACTGCTTAACGGCAATTTATATAATAGTAGTCCACTGACCAAGTCTTTACCAATTGATTAAGAACGTATTCGTTGATCCCAAGGGTCACCTGCCGGTCAAACTAAGCTCACTAATCTAAAGGCAAAGATAGGTCATTATTTGTGATCCTATTGGTCAAGATATATAAATCACTATATGGAGAGCCATCCCGGCATCTAGCTAACTTGGTCCGTATCACTAGATCTAGTTGAATGATAGGTTGCATACAAAAGCACGTAAACAAGTATAAATTGATAAACATAAACAAGCAGTCAACAATAAATTAAGCATTCAAGATAAACAAACCAAACATACAAATCTTCATAATAATGGCTAATACCCAAGGGTATTATCCCTCAAACGTCATAATCAATACAAGGGTAATAATCTAACCAAGGTAAACTAGCCGAGTTAAACGAATGATACCAAAAATCAAACGATTACTAGAGTACAAGAGATTACAAAGTATTTCCTATGGAATTGATAGCTTTGCTTGACCTCTTCTGCTCTTCTTGTCTTCTAAAAATTGACATTTGTGGTTAAGATATCAAAAATATGATCAAGCACACTAAAAAACCGTTTTTAGGTTTTTTATTTATAGGGTATGGAATTTGGTCGATACGGCGTATCGATATACTTGGATACGGTGTATTAGAGGTTTCTTAGAGTAGGGACCACATTCGATATCTTCCAGAATATTTTATTACTTTAAACTGAATACGGCGTATAGACTCCTTCTGGATACGGCGTATTAATCTTTTTTCCTTTGTGGTCTTTTGTGAAGTGCAGGCGTGGATACGCCGTATCTTCCTTGTTGGATACGGCGTATAGGATGTCAGAACCATTTCTTAATATTTCTTCATTTAAGCTCCAGAATGCGTGCCTTTTTGCTAATCTTCACCAAGTACTCCATAATTACTGTAATTCTCAAATACAAATGATTAAGTAACAATTCTTGAAATAATCATACAAAATGGGTTATTTACATAGGATAAATGATGCTATAAAGGTGCCGTTATTTGATGTCATCAATTCACATGCCTAATCCCTAACCTTTGGTTTGGTCAAATAAGGGAGTGAGCAATTTTATGTGTCTCATTCATGGATTTTTCTATGTATGTGCGGTTTTATCACCCTTGTTTGTGTTTTACTGTTGGTAAAGGATTATTAATTCCATACCATATATTGTTCTTTATCCTAACCTTTGGTTTTACTTGAATGGGGGAGTGAGCAATCATGTATGTCTATTCCAAGGATTTGGATGTGTGTATATGGTTTTGTCGCCTTTTTTGGTTTACTACTATTGGTGAAGATTACTAGTACTATTTTTTAGCTTATTCGAGTTAAGGAGTGCGCAATCACAAGTGTCGCGGTCATGGATTTGGGCGTGCATTTGTGGTTTTGTCACCTTTTCTGGAATATTGGTATCGATAGAGATTAAAAAGAACAATCAACCCTTAAGCCTTAACCAAATTTACCTTTTTAGGCTTGTTACTCCTTAGCTTTAGTGGTAGAGATGTGTATCTTTGCCAAGCTTATGATAGAATACTCGCCACGACCGAGCAATTGAGCCAATTACTAAAATGTTACCACATAGATCAGTTGAGTGATTTGAGTGTTTTTATTCTCTTTTCGTGAGGTGTTTGGTTGTGTGCTAGTAATTAAACAAAAAAGTCGCTTAAAGGAAAAATATTAAATCTTGGTTAGGGATACATTTTCATAAGTTTTCTGAAGTCTACTTGAGGATAAGTAGGATTCAAGTGAGGGGATAACGTCTATTTTATAGCATCAATTTATCACAACTATATTGCTCATTTTACATTATTTATGCACGAATTGGTACTTAATTGTTTATACTTCACTCAGCATCTACGAAGAGAAGATTAATACGTCGTATCCAGAAGAAATCCATATGCCGTTTTGGATTACAAGTCATCAAATATTCTGGAATATAATAATCCTGGAGCCCACACCAATAAATCCTAATACGTCGTATTGAACTCTTTCAATATGGCGTATCGACCAAATTCCAAAGCCTATAAATACCGAACCCTAAATATGAATTTCGGTATACAAAAAGAAGTACAAAAAATATACCAAAGATTGAGAAGAAGGCATTAACCATCAGGTTCAATTTTTAGGAGAGAAGATAAGCCAAGAAGGTCTTGCAACGCAATTCAATCCATGGGAAACCCTTTTAATTTCTATACTCTAAATATACGTTTGGTTTTTGGTATCGTTCATTATTGTTTAGTTTACCTTAATCGTTCGTCTATGACATTTGTATAGTTACAATGGCTATTGGCTAATACCTTAGGTATTCGTCATGTTTATGATAATTTAATGTTTGGTTTATGTTTATTTTGATTGTATGCTTATTCGTTGTGTGTTGATTATGTTTATCAATTTATACTCGTTTATGTGCTTAAGTATGCGACCTATCATTCAATTGGATCTAAGAATACAAATAGAGCGTTAGCTAGATGCCGGGATAGCTCTCTGTATCTGTAATTTATATATCTAGAGTAATATGATCACAAATATTGACCTGTCTTTGCCCTTGGTTTATGGAATAGTTAGACTAGCACGTGACCTAGGATCAACAAATAACATTTTGATTCCTTGGGTAAAGATCTGGATAGTAGACTACTAGTATATAAAGAGTCATTAAGCAGTGACTTAGTAAAGTATCAATGAGATTGGATTCGATAAGATCACCATTATTGTCTCCTAAGATAGATTATAATCAACCATGAGTACTTTATGCGGATGTGGTTAATTGTGACATAATTGCCAGATCTAGGTTTTAGGAAGAAGTACCGCCTAAATCTAGGAATGATATATCAAGAACGAGATAAGACAATCATTGCGCTTATAAACTAAAACATGTGGTTTATTAGATTAAATATGGTTAATAGGTTTTCGTTACATTAGGCTTGATAACTTCTTTATCTTCTAACTATTAACTTATGTGTGTTAATCGCCCTTATCTCAGTCTAGGTAAACCAATACTCGTGCCAGTCTCTCAGGCTGAAAACCCTTTTTTTGGTTAGTTTAGGTTTAACTTAAGTATAACATAGAATAAATTAGGCCTTTCTTAGATAACTAAAATACTGATAAATTTAAGTATTAACACTCGCTTTTAGTGATCGATACCCTACTTACTAATGAACCTACAATTGATCGGGTACACTTCCCGTTACTGTTGTTTTTAGGTAAAGTCGGTAAAATATAAATAGTAAAACTTGATAATAAATATTACCTACGCACAACGACACATCAAGTACCTACATTATATTGTGGTCGTACAATTGTTAAGAAACATAATGCATTGTCTGTCATTGATACTTAGGAAACATTACAATTGGCTGAAGAAAGTAGGTTAAAGATGCATGCTAAACAAAATGATCCAATTGCGAAAGAAAAAAAGTTAATATTGCACCCATTGATTATGTTGCATTGGATAAACTATCTGATCATTTTGTTAAGCATTTTGTTCCTCAAAAACAACTTTCTATAGAATAGTTATTCTGGTTACCTATCTCAAACCCGTTTCTGAAACACCACTGGTTCAACCTAAATTAGTTCTAAAGGAAATTCATCATGAACTTCCTACAATAAGTTTGGTAAAATATAGTTTTAATAAAATGAGAAATCATGTGATGATTTTGAAAAAGTGATAACTGTCCGTACCAAAGTAACTGGTCAAAATGAGGGAACTTGAGGATTTGAACACATTCGAAATGCTTTTGAAAAAGATGTCAAACCTTTTGTTAAAACTCTAAAAGTGTATTTTCACATGTTTGATAAAGGTCTTGCAAAATAAATAACCAATATGAAAGAAGTTTTTGAACAAATGGAAACCGAAGTTGACAAATGTTCTGTAGAAAGGAAATGTTTTGAGATTAGAGAGAAAGAACTCTTACTTGAAAGTGATCGACTCTTAGATCTAATCATTTCTCAAGATCTTGTGCATACTGCTGTGAATTCTTTAGTTGCAATTGTTGATTATCAAAGTATGCAAAAGTGTTATCTCAATGAATATAATGAGTGTGTTGAACTTAAGGCTGAGCTTTCGAAAAAGAATAAAATGTTTGAAAAGGCAAATTATGAGGAACTTTCAAAATGATGTGCGAGAATGAAAATAGATGTATTTCTCTTGAAATCAAAATACAACAATACAAAGAAAGTTTTCAGAATAACCAACCACGAAACAATTAGGATGCTCCTGAATTTCAAGCATTATTTAAAATAAATGATTTGAAAGCTCAGTTACAAGTGAAAAACAACTCAATCAGCAAATTAAAGGACCACATTGCTACTTTAAAAGGCAAAAGTGTGTCTGAGTGTGATAAATCTGAGAATATATCCAAAGTAATTGCCCAAAGGATGTATAAGTTAGGTTTAGAACCTATTTCTCCTAAACTATTGCAAAATAGGGAAGCACATGTAGACTATCTAAAACACACACATGAACATGCGGACACACTCCGTGAGATAGTTGAGCAAGCTATGGCACTAAAGCCTTTAGATAGTGACTTAGACTCTGCTTGTAAGTTTGATATACAAATTCAGGATTTGCTAGTTTATGTTCGTGCTACATGCCCTATTGCAAGCAAACAAAGTGAGAAGTTGATCGCAGTTACACCAATAAACTAAAACAAGAAAGTTAGGTTCGCAGAACCTAGTACATCATCAAGAACCAAACAAAAACAGGTAGACTCTTGCAAAACTAAGGATACTAACAAACCTTTATTGCATTCTACAGGAGTAATCAGTTCTACTAGTGCTAGCGGATCAAAGCCTCCAGGCAATACAAAGAAAAATAGGATCTCGCGACCAACCAGTACCAACAAGAAGAATAAAGTAGAAGATCACCTTAGGAGCATTAAATCTAGTTTAAATAAAAAGAATCATGTTTCTGAACCTGTCTGTGATGCAAATGTTAAGCATTCTATTTTAAATGCGAATTCTAAGCTTATTTGTGCTACATGTAATGAATGTATGTTTGATGCAATTCATTATTTGTGTGTTCTTGATTATCTTAATGATGTGAATGTGCGTGGTAAACCTAAATCTTGTAAGAGCAAAAAGAAGAAAGTTTGAAAACCTACGGGTAAAGTTTTCACTAATGTTGGATATAGTTGGAAACCTACAGGTCAGACCTTTACTATAGATGGAAATACGTAACCTTTAACTAGGATCACCTTCACTACACTAGTGCCTCCTAAGAAACCACTCTCAACAACAGTAGTTAAGAAAACTCCACCTAGTAGTAACACTTTAGGGAAACTTAAGGATATAACCAATATAGGTTCGAGTAGCAAATCTAAGAGTGTCAAATCTAAGATTTCTAACAACTCAGAACCCAACAAAAATTGGGGATCTAATGTTTCCACTTCTCCATCTTCTTCCCATGTCCATTTCAGGTCATTCAAATTGTCCTCTAGTACCAGGACTCGGGTTGCTCCAAGCACATGATCGGGCAGCGCTCTCAGCTCATCAACTTTGTTAGTATATTTATGGGTATCGTCAGATTTGGGAATGATCATGTTGCAGAAATCAAGGCTATGGGGATTATTAGATAGGAAATGTTACGATTTCTTGGGTTTATTATGTGGAGGGGTTAGGATATAACTTATTTTTTGTAAGTCAATATTGTGACTCTGATCTAGAAGTAGCATTTCGCAAACATGCCCGTTATGTTTGTGACTTTGAAGGTGTAGATTTACTCAAGGGATCTAGGGGCTCAAATTTGTACACAATGTCACTGGAAGAAATGATGCAATCCTCTCCGATTTATCTCTTGTCTAAAGCATCTAAGACCAGGACTTGGTTATGGCATCGAAGATTGTCTCATTTAAACTTTGGTGCTATTAATGATCTAGCTAAACAAGGTCTTGTCAGAGGGCTTCCCAAATTAAAGTATAAAAAAGATCACTTGTGCTATGCCTGTTCTTTAGGAAAAAGCAAGAAACACACCCACAAACCCAAGTTTGATGACTCCATTCAAGTGAAGTTGTATTTGCTGCACATGGATCTGTGTGGTCCAATGAGAATTGAAAGTATCAATGGGAAGATGTACATTATGGTTATCATTGATGACTACTCATGGTTTACTTGGGTAAAGTTTTTATGATTAAAAGACGAAACTCCATTGATCGTGATTAAACTCCTAAAGAAAATTCAAGTTCGTTTAAAGGAAATAGTCTGTAACATTCGAACAGATAATGGAACAGAGTTTGTGAATCAGACGCTGAAGGCCTATAATGAAGATGTTAGGATCTCACACCAAACTTCAGTTGCGCGCACTCAACAACAGAACGGCGTTGTCGAAAGACGGAACCACACTTTAGTGGAAGCTACATATACGATGTTGATATTTTCTAAGGCTTTATTATGTCTATGGGCAGAGGAAGTCATAACAGATTGTTATACTCAAAACTGTTCTCTGATTCGAAAACGTCACAACAAAACACCATATGAACTTTTACATGACAATAACCCGACTTAATGTATTTTCACGTCATTGGTGTGTTATGATATCCAACCAACGACGCTGAGATCTAGGTAAACTGAAACCCAAAGCTGATATTGGAATTTTTGTCGGCTACGCACCTGCAAAGAAGGCTTACCGAATCTATAACAGGCAGACCTGTTTGATCATGGAAACTATCCATGTTGAATTTGATGAGCTGACAGCTATTGCTTCTGAACAATTCGGTTCAGGCCCTAAGCTTCAACTTATGACTCCTGGAACAATTAGTTCAACGCTAGTGCAAAAATAATGTTCTCCAACACCTTATGTTCCACCAACAAAGAATGATTGGGATATTTTGTTCCAACCAATGTTTGATGAGCACATTAATCCTCTACGGAGTGTTGTTTCTCCAATTGTAGCTGCTGCTGTAACATTTCTCATTTTCATGTCATTGTACGACTCTATTAATGGTCACAATTTATTTTAGTCTAAAACGCGTTTACTTTTAATTTTGACTTTTAAGCTAAACCGCGTAGACTAGAAATAATCATTTAACGCAAACTGTCACCAAAGAAAATAAAGGTTTTCGTCAAGAAAGTGTCAAGTAATTATTAGAAAGATAATTATTGAAATTGCTCATTTTATTTTTTTGGTCACGTAAATGACTTACGTTTCACAATAAAATACACTTAGACACACCACGGAAATACCTAGACTTACCTAGACTCAAACCAATACCCACTTTTAATGCCTAAACACAAAATTTAATCAAATCTTGTGTTATTACCCAAAGTTAGCCGAGTATGGGTAGGAAAACCCATAAAAAAAATCGTCCTTGGTGTTTACTAGCTAAATAAATCTCCTAAAGATCCTCACAAGTACTTGTACATTCTAGTTCTCATTAATACTTGTCCTAATGGTCTCCTACTAGTCTTTTACACATTGGTTAAGAACCATTTTTCCTCTTGATTCCTTTTGTGCCGCGGTTAACCAAGAACAAACCACAAATCCTTGGGATTTCCTAAATCTAGCTAGAACTTGTACACTATGCAAGTAATTAAAGAGTGTACTTAGGAGTATTACAAATACCATGGGTAATTAACTAGAAAACCTCTAAACCACCAAGTTAGGGCTCGTATGGTTTGGTTAAGGACCAAGGAAAGCTAACTAGTCACTAAGTCTATAAATACCCATATACATTTGACACTTGAACACTTCTAAAACTCTAAAACCACTATCACTAAGCTAAACCTTTCTCAATTATCCTCACACCTTCGAATCTCACGCAACCAAGCCCATACACAAGCCACATTTCCCTCTAAGTGTTCAAGAGATACTAAATACTCGTGTAAGAGCCTAAGGATTTGGGTTTACAAGCTTTGGAGCTTAAAGTATACACGGTTGGGTGTATACGACTTGGGTTTACTTCGCAATCCACGTACTAATAACCTTAGGACCCTTGTAAGTCACAACTAAGCCTTTATGCCATTTTTCACTTCTTTACTTTCATAATATAGCCAATATGTCGCGTAACTCTGAGTTGTATAACATATGAGAACGTGAACATGCATGGTTCGACCCATGCATGGTTCACGCCCCAATCTTAAACATATACTATGCCTTGTGTGGTGCTAACATGAAAGAACCACGGTCTAATATCGAGCAAGAGCTTAAAAGTTTCATAGAAACCTACAAATATGAGCCAAGGTGTTCATGAGGTCGTTCTTGATAAAAACACGAATCCTATACGTAAACTTTCAATGTAAACGAAACCTTTGGCTTAAGGAACCCGTAAAATAGCTTATTAATCGAATGAATGTAATAAGTTATAGTTAAGAAGTGTAAAATGAGACGGTTAAAAATCCTAAGAACGAACTAGTGAACCAAGGGAGCTTGCGGGTTACTTGGGGGCTTGGCAGCCCAGTGCGAGAGCCCAACATCCCATTTCCTTTGAATTTTTAGCTTAATGATAAGCACTCCAAGCTTATTTAGAGGTCTATAAGGCTTATTTGATTCACATGGATCTTGTCATGTCGTGACAAGCCCCAACCGAACCCTTAATGGACTCACTAGCATATTAACGAGCCCTATTCGAGTGATAAGCTCACAATAAGCTCAAAGCAGCTTATTGATGAACTATCATAAGCTAGATGGAGTTAATGGACCCATATATAGTTAACAGACCTTAATGGATCAAATCGAAACCTTTAAAATCCATTCGGACCCTTAATGGACCCAACAGCCCATTAACGAGAGCTTATTAGCTTATTTGGATAAGCTAGACCAAAAACAGATTTAATAAGCTTAAAAAAGGTAGAAAATAAGCTAGGAATGCTAAGTGGACCTTTGTATTCAATTCGGGTTGAGATATTGGGCTCACGAGCCCAATAAGCTCGAAAAAGGCCAAAATAAGCTCTCCCGAGCTTATTTTCAACTTAACCGACTTGAATAAGCTTAATGGAGGCATTTGTGCTTTTTAAAACCTAAATGGACCTTTAGAACACTTAATGGACTTTAATGGGCCCAATAAGGCCCATTAAGCCAAAATAAGCTCGTTAAAGCTTATTTATAAGCTAGGGCAGCTTATATGGCTTATTTGGACTTAATTAAACATAATGCCACTTGTTGGGATTTAATTGGAGTAAAAATGCAATCTTTACAAAGTCGGAGGACTAAAAGTGCCAATTTATAAACTTAAGGGTCAAAACAGTCATTTACTAAATTTAACAAGTCCATGGACTGTTTCTGTCAATTCTGGAAACTAGGGGGCTGTTTCAAACCTATAAGGACCTAAAGTGTAACTTTGTAAAGTTAAAAGACTAAAAGTGTAATTATAAGCGCGAGTGTTATAAATCAATCTATTTGGGATTGACATCCCCGTTTGGGTAAGTAGCGCTCACTGTGCCGGTTTGCCGGACAACAAACGTATACCATGTCGGATTTGGGATGTTTCAGGTTAGAACATCATTCACAGGTAATGTTGGCAATTTATTGCCTTCATACATGTCGAGCTTCAGTGTCATGAGCTTAGGTAGACGTAATTACTTTTTATGATGTTTGCATTTGTTGCTTAATCATACACTTAGAAATCTTGCGGTCCTACTGTTGATTTACATAAACCTATGAATTCACCTAATCTTGCGGTCCTACTGTTGATTTACATAAGCATGTTTTCTCAGGTCAATAAGGCACGGGGTGCTCAGATACATTGGGGGTCACTCTTTGGAAAGAGTTAGTTCTAAAGATTTGGGCGTATTACATTTTGGGAACATTTGTTATAAACCGAAATCTTTACTTATATTGTCGAACTATTTGAAGCCATGAGCTTATGTAATGAACAAGTATTTTGTTAATCCGATGTATCTTTTTAAAAACGACACGTTAGTGGTCGTTCTTGTACCTTGTGCTATTGATCTATGAAGTAACGCCCTCGGATATTCAACATTCCGCTGCTACCCAGATTTGAGGGTGTTACAGGTCGGGTCGGGTCGGGTCGGGTCGTGTCAGGATAGGGTTCAAGGGTTTTGAGGATTTTGTGACGGAGGTGATTATGGCGTTTTTTAACATGATAGGTAGGACGATGGGAGGGAGGATGATGTAATGGTTGATTTTCCTGTGATGATTCATAAAAATGATGGATGGAGGTGAGAAGAACCTTCAATTTGTGGGTGTGAGTAGAAATGTCTGGAAGATGGTAGGTTGATAACACATATGATGAGGAGGTGGACTGATATACATATGATGGAACGAAAGTGGGCCTTGGGCTGCTGTGTTTGTTGGACTAAAATGAGCCTTGTACTGTAGCTACTGTACAACGGCTTTTAGTATATAGAACAATTGTGATTCGGTATTCACCCTTTGGGGATGTGGAGTCTTTGAAGCTTGCGTTTGTGAAACTTCATGACATGATGATGTTTGGCAGTCGATTTTAGTAGTGAGTTCAATCAATTGGAATTATCAGGGATGTGAAAGCCTATTTAAGTGCTCAATCAAATAACTTGTGTTTAATGACACCTTATGATGTGTAAGAAGTCTCTCAACTAAATGGTTATGATTCCAGCTTCTACTTAAGACACGTCATAATGATTTGTAAGATATATATTTGAAATGGGAGGTTATTTGTATACACAATTTTTTTGCAATCCACCACTAAATATACATCTGTGTGTTGTACTATGTGCATCAGCAGGTGTACTTTAGTGGTAGATGGAAAAAAAGGGTACAAATCACATCCCATTTGAAATAGTTAGATGTCGTTATAAAAACTTACTTGCTCAATAACTCACCTGATACAAGTTTATAATTTGCATAAATCATACATTCTCATGCTGAAATTGTGTTAGTTTTCTATGATTGATTTTAACATTATTTGGTAGTTAATCTACGGACTTTTTTCATATTTATGTTCTAAACTTCTAATTGATTGAAACGAGCGATACGGCTGTTGCGCGTGTCGGCGGAGCATTTTGAAATGTATATATTCGTCCCCAAAATTTTGTTCAGTAACATCATTGTCGCTGATCATCTTATATATCTCTACATTATATATAACATGAGACATTTGAACAGTTTATGCCACATCATAATGCCATGTCATCATGCATGTCTATGTCATTACTATATTTTTTATTTTTTTGGTTAAATTCATTTTTTAGTTTTTTTTTTGTAAAATTCATTTTTTTTATTTTTTTGGTTAAATTTGTTTTTTAGTTTTTTTTGTAAAATTCGTTTTTCCAAAAAATTTGTAGCCTACAAGATTTGAACTTGAGTTGTTTATTAACAAACCACTCAACCACTAGACTAGATGATTTTTTTGATTATATCTTGCAACTTAAAATATACAAGGTAATGCAAAAGATAATTACTTTTATTCTAAAATTCGGTATATATTTTAAATATTCTTTTTAGATATATACATCACAAAGAAAACGCAGCATTGCTTTAAAAAATCGATTTCTATTATGGTAGCTAATATC